>PVKP010003936.1:0-102867 GCA_004027715.1 Plecturocebus donacophilus
TACTGCCAATAGCTTTTGACAGTGTGCGAACCAATTTATATTTCCACTAGGAGGGGATAATAAAGGCTAGCAATAAATGTCATGAGAAGCAAAATATTTGCATCTCCAGGTCCAGGGATGACCTAGATTTTAGAACTACTGGGCAATGAACACACTTGATAGTAGATTGTACTCAGAAGCTTCTCTCGACAGCAGCTACTGCTGGCAAGTCACTGCAGAGGAGAGGACATGGACAAGACTAAGTGACAGCTCACATAGCGGGTACCCATTGGCCTTTAGATTCTAGTTGTGTAAAGAACAATATATACTAGTATTCTCAACTGGGGGCAACTTTGCCTACTACCCCATTAACCCCAGGGAATATTTGGCAATGTCTAGAGACTTTATTTATTGTCATGACTTGGTAGAGAGGGTCCTACTGGCCTCTAGTTGGTAAGAGACCAGGGATGCTTGCTGAACATCTCTACAACATTGTGGGTACCATTACTCCACAACAAAGAAAGATGTCAACAGTGCCAAGTTTAAGGAACTCTGATTTTACCTTTGAGGGTTAGTGTCTTAGTCTATTTAGGGAGCTAGAACAAAATAAAACAGATAAGTGGCTTATAAAAAAGTTATTTCTCGCAGTGTTAGAGGCAGAGGAGTCTACTAAGATCAAGGCACTGGCGGATTAGGTATCTGGTAAGGACATTCTTCCTCTTAGAAAGCTGTCTTCTCATTCTAACCTCATGTTGTAGAAGGATTAAGGGGTCGGTCTCAGGCCTCTTTCGTAAAGGATCTAATTCTATTCATGAGGGTTCCAGTCCCATAACCTAATTACTTCTCAAAGACTCCACCTCCTAGTACCATCACCTTGGGTGTTAGAATTTCAGCATATGAATCTGGGGGACACAGTCAGATCATAGAAGGTAGTAAGTTGCAAGGAGCACAGGAGAGGCTTCTGGGGTGCTGGTAAAGTTAAGTTTCTTGATCTAGGTGCTGGTTTCATGAGAATATTCAATCTATGAAAATGTATCATGCTTCACAATTATGACATGTATTTTTCTCTATATGTATATAACTGGAGACACCATGTATAATTATTATAGTTAAAAGAATATATGTTATACACACATATATGTGTGTATGTATATGTATACATATACTATAAATCAATAAAAGGGAGCAGAATGTGCATGACACAGTGTTGAGTATTTGTCATCTTTATTCAAAACCCCCGTAATTTAGGTGCTGTTATTTCCACTCTAGAAATGAAGAAAATGGGACTCCAGGATGATAAGTGGGTCACCCAATGATAGTAAGTTAGTACCATAGTATCAAAGTTTAAATTCCAACCTCTATTTTTCTGGCTCCAGGTCATTGTACCCACCAAACTTCAAGCCAGTAACAAATGCTAAGGAAAGGTTGTTGAAGAAAGGAGAATTGGTCTTCATTACCACATAGTCCACGTTTGAGGTCAGCCAGAACTCTGAGTTTTGCTTCCTTTTCAATTGTGTCTTGTTAAACATGTAAAAGTTTTGTTGCCTCTGAATTAAAAAATAGAAGCTGAAAAACTTGTATTTTGATCTGAAAAACAGATCAACTAAGGTTGCAATTTTATAGCATATCAGGGCATTGGGAGAGATGTATAAACTTACTAAACTTTAACACTTAATGGGAAGTTTTAAGTGGAATTGCATTTATGCATATTCCCACCAAACTATGACTAACCTAAATCTAGATGAAAAATAGGGTTAGTTAGGGTTAGGAGAAAAGGTTATTAATTATTAAAATGAATGAGACACTGTTTTGGAAATCTTTCACAGGAGCAGCCAATGTGAATGCTAGATAAAAATGGACAGTGAGACCACATAACTGTTTATAAGAAGCAAGGGAAAAGACTGTCAGAAAAGCTCTTCATTGAAAAAGCAATCATTCTAAAATTGCTCAAACCTGAGAGTATTCTCAGGTTGAACTAATTTACACTCCCACCAACAGTGTAAAAGTGTTCCTATTTCTACACATCCTCTCCAGTAGCTATTGTCTCTTGATTTTTTAATAATCGCCATTCTAACTGATGTGAGATGGTATCTCAATGTGGTTTTAATTTGCATTTCTCTAAAGACCAGTGATGAGCTTTTCATATGTTTATTGGCTGCATTAATGTCTCCTTTTGAGAAGTGTCTGTTCATATTCTTCACACACTTTTTGATGGGGTTGTTTGTTTTTTTTTTTTCCTGTAAGTTTAATTTCTTTTCAGATTATTTGTAGATTTGTCAGATGGGTAGATTGCAAAAATATTCTCCCATTCTGTAGGTTGCCTGTTCACTCTGATGATAGTTTCTTTTGCTGTCCAGTAGCTCTTTAGTTTAATTAGATCCCACCTGTCTATTTTGGCTTTTTTCGCCATTGCTTTTGATATTTTATTCATGAAGTCTTTGCCCATGCCTATGTCCTGAATGGTATTGCCTAGGTTTTCTTCTGGGGTTTTATGGTTTTAGGTCTTACTTTTAAATCTTTAATTGACCTTGAATTAATTTTTATATAAGGTGTAAGGAAGGGATCCAGTTTCAGCTTTGTGCATATGGCTACTCAGTTTTCCCAACACCTTATTAAAAAGGGAATCCTTTCCCCATGGCTTGTTTTTGTCAGGTTTGTCAAAGATCAGATGGTTGTAGGTGTGTGATATTATTTCTGAGGCCTCTGTTCTGTTCCTTTGCTCTATATATCTGTTTTGATACCAGTACCATGCTGTTTTGGTTACTGTAGCCTTGTAGTAGTTTGATGTCAGGTAACATGATGCCTCCAGCTTTTTTTTTTTTCTTTTAGAATTGTCTTGGCTATGTGGGCTCTTTTGTGTTCCATATAAAATGAAATTTAGGGATTTTTTTTCCCAACTCTGTGAAGAAAGTCAATGGTAGCTTGATGGGGATAGCATTGAATCTATAGATTACTTTGGGCAGTATGTCAAAGTAATCTATAGATTCAATGGTATCCCTATCAATTTTCACAATATTGATTCTTCCTCACCATGAGCATGGAATGTATTTCCATTTGTTGGTGTCCTTATTTCCTTGAGCCAGTGGTTTGTAGTTCTCCTTGAAGAGGTCCTTCACATTCCTTGTAAGTTGTATTCCTATGTATTTAATTCCCTTTGTAGCAGTTGTGAATGGGAGTTCACTCATGATTTGGCTGTCTGTTATTGATGTATAAGAATGCTTATAATTTTTGTACATTGATTTTGTATCCTGAGACTGTTGAAGTTGCTTATCAGCTTAAGGAGATTTTGGGCTGTATAATTAGAAGGGGTCTTCTAAATATACAATCTTGTCATCTCCAAACAGAGACAATTTAACTTCCTCTTTACCTTTTTGAATACACTTTATTTCTTTCTCTTGCCTAACTGGCCTGGCCAGAACTTCCAATACTATGTTGAATAGGAGTGATGAGAGAGGGCATCCTTTTCTTATGCCGGTTTTCAAAGGGAATGCTTCCAGTTTTTGCTCATTCGGTATGATATTGGCTGTGGGTTTTTCTTAAATAGATCTTATTATTTTGAGATACATTCCATTATCACCTAGTTTATTGAGAGTTTTTAACTTGAAGAGCTGTTGAATTGTGTTGAAGGCCTTCCCTGCATCTATTGAGATAATCATGTGGTTTTTGTCTTTGGTTCTGTTTATGTAATGGATTACATTTACTGATTTGCATATGTTGAACAAGCCTTGCAACCCAGGGATGAAGCTAACTTGATTGTGATGGATAAGCTTCTCGATAAACTGTTGGATTCAGTTTGCCATTATTTTATTGAGGATTTTCACATTGACATTCATCAGGGATATTGGCCTGAAAGGTTTTTTTGGTTGGTTGGTTGGTTTTGTTTTGGTTGTGTCTCTGCCAGGTTTTGGTATCAGGATGATGTTGGCCTCATAAAGTGAATTAGGGAGGATATTCCCTCTTTTTCTATTGTTTGAAACAGTTTCAGAAGGAATGGTACCAGCTCTTCTTTGTACCTCTGGTAGAATTTGGCTGTGAAAGTGTCTGGTCGGGACTTTTTTTGATTGGTAGGCTATTAATTGCTGTCTCAATTTCAGACCATGTTACTGGTCGATTCAGGGATTCCACTGCTTCCTGGGTTAGTCTCGGGAGGGTGTAAGTGTCCAGAAGTTTATCCATTTCTTCTAGATTTTCTGTTTTATTTGTGTAGAGGTGTTTATAGTATTCTCTGATGGTAGTTTGTATTTCTATGGGATTGGTAGTGATATTGCCTTTATCATTTTTTATTGCATCTATTTGATATTTCTCTCTTTCCTTATTAGTCTGGCTATTGATCTACTTTATTGATCTTTTCAACAATAGATTCATTAATTTTTTGATTTTTTTTTTCTATGTCTCTCCTTCAGTTCTGCTCTGATGTTATTTCTTGTCTTCTGCTGGCTTTTGAATTTCTTCTTGCTTCTCTACTTCTTTTAATTGTGACATTAGAGTGTCAACTTTAGATCTTTCCTGCTTTCTCTTGTGGGCATTTAGTGCTATAAATTTCTCTCTACACACTGCTTTGTAGTGTTCTAGAGATTCTGGTATGTTGTGTCTTTGTTCTCATTGGTTTCAAAGAATATCTTTATTTCTGCCTTCATTTCATTGTCTTTATATAAAATCAAATCATCAGCAAAGAGGGATAATTTGACTTTCTTTTCCAATTTGGAGGACTTTTATTTATTTCTCTTGCCAGATTTCTCTGGTAAGAACTTCCAGAACTATGTTAAATAGAAATGCTCAAAATGGCATCTTTGTCTTGTCCCAGTTCTTATGGAGAAGGTTTTCAGCTTTTTCCTTTTCTTACAACATTAGCAGCAGGTGTGTCACATATGATTAATTATGTTCAGACATGATCTTCAAATGCCTAATTTGTTGAGAGTTTTTATCAAATATTGCAAACTCTCAACATACAACAAGAAACGTGGTATGTTATCAAATTTTTTTTGCATCTATTAAGATAATAACATGGTTTCTGTCCTTCAATCTGTTGATGTATCACATTTATTGATTTGCTTATGTTGAACTACTCAAGCTCCCTCAGATTCTGCTTGTTCCTGTGTATTATCTATCTGCTGTGCTGTTTGTTGGGTTTGATTTGCTAGTATTGTGTTGAGGATTTCTGCATCTATGTTCTTCATAAATACTGGCCTGTAGTTTTGTATCAGGGTAATGCTAGCCTCATCGAATGAGTTAGGGAGAATTTGCTCCTCTTCAATTACTTTTGGAATAGCTTGAGAATAATTGGTATTAGTTGTTTGAAAATTTGGTAGAATTTGGCAGTGAGGTCAGGCAGTCCTGGACTTCGTTGGGAGATTTTTGTATTACTGATTCAATCTCATTAATCCTTTTGGTTTATTTAGGTTTTCTATTTCTTCTGAATTGAATCTGGACAGTCGTGTGTCCTGGAATTTTTAAATTTTCTCTAGGCTTTCTAGATTGTTAGTGTTTAGTTGTTCATAATAGTCTCTGATGATTTTTATTATTCCTGTGGTATCAGTTGTAATGTATCCTTTTTCATTTCTGATTTTATTTGGGTCTTTTTTTCTTGGTTAGTCTAGCTAGTGGTTAATCAATTTTGTTTATTTCAAAAAGTGAACTTATGGTTTTGGTAATCCTTTGTATTTTTTTTTTTTTTGTCTCAATTTCATTTATTTCTGCTCTAATCTTTACAATTTTTTTCCTTCTGCTAATTTTGCTTTTGGTTTGTTCATGCTTTTCTAGTTTGATGGGTATTGTTAGACTGTTTATTTGGAATCTTTCTCCTTGTTTTTATGTAGGTGATTATTGCTATAAGCGTCCTTCTTAGTACTGGGAAGCACTTTTTACAGCTTTTGCTGTATCCCTTAAATTTTGGTATGTTGTAGTTCAATTTTCATTTATTTCTAATTTTTTTCTTAATTTCTTCCTTGGCCAAGTGGTCATTCAAGACCTATGCAACAATCCTACATGATCTGCACATGTACCCCAGAACCTAAAGTACAATTTTTAAAAAAAGCATGTTTTTTAAGTATTATGTATTTGTAGTTTCCCACATTTTTCCTGTTATTGATTTATAGTTTTGTGGTCTGAAAAGATACTTGATATAGTTATGAGTTTAAAAAATTCTTGAGACTTGTTTTGTGTCCCAACCTATGGTCTATTCTGGAAGAATGTTCCAGATGCTGATGAGAATAATGTGTATTCTGTGGCTGTTGTGTAAAGTGTCCTGTAAATGTGTGTTAGGTATACTTGTTCAAGTGTGCAGTTTAAATTCATTCTTTGTTAGTTTTCTGTCTAGATGATTTATCTAATGCTGTAAATGGGGTGTTAAAATCCTAAACTATTTTTGTATTGGAGCATATCTCTCCCTTTAGATCTAATAATATTTGTTTTATATGTCTGAGTGCTCTGATGTTGAGCACATGTAATTATTTTGAATTGTTGTTTCCTTTTGATGAACTGAATCTTTGATCATTATAGAATGAGTTTGTTTCCTTTAATAAATTTGGATTTAAAGTCTGTTTTATCTAATGTAAGTATAGGCACTTCTTTTGGTTCTGGTTTCTGTTTGCGTGAAATGTCTTTTTCTGTATCTCTTCACTTTCATTTTATATGTGTCTTTACAGTTGAGATAGATTTCTTATAGGCAGCATATAATTGGTCATTTAAAAATATATTCTGCCAGTCTATATCACTTAAGTGTAAAATTTAATCTCTTTACATTCAAAGGTATTACTGATATGTGTGGGGTTATTCCTGTCATTTATTAATCGATTGCTGTTTGTTCAGTATATTGTTTGCTCCTTTCTTTCTCCCTTAATATTTATTATTGTGGCTTGATAGTTGTCTGTAGGAGTGATATTTGTGTCCTTTCTCTTCTTTATTTTTATGTTTGTGCTATCATTTAGTTCTGTACTTTCATGTGTTTCATGATTGGAGATGGCATCTCTTTCCTCCCAGGTAGGACTCCCTTAAGCATTTCTTGTGAGGCCAATCTAGGGTGATGGTTTCCATCAGCTTTTGCTTATCTTGGAAAGATTATTAAAACTTCATTTCTGAAGGGTAACTTTGCTGGGTATAGTACCTTTGGCTTTTTTTTCTTTCTCTCTTTCAGTACTTTGAATTTATCATCTCATTCTTTCCTGGACTGTTAAATTTCTGAGGGGAAATTCAATGTCATTCTGATGAGGGTTGCCTTATGAGTGAGTTGGTGGTTTCTCTTGCTGTTTTTAAGAGTACTCTCTTAATCTTTGACTTACTACAATCTGATTATAATGTGCTGAGGAGAAGATCTTTTTGCATCGTGTTTCTTTGTAAATCTCTAAGCATTCTGTACCTGGATATCTAAATTTCTTCCTAGACTTAGGATGTTTTCAACTATTATTTTATTAAATAGGTTTTCTAACTCTTTTATTTTTCCTTTTGTCTTGTGGAACACCAGAAAAATTGATCACTATAAGGTATCTCATATATCACATAGTTTGTTCAATTTTTTTTTTTGTCTGCCTGGGTTATTTCAAAAAACGTGTCTTCAAGTTTTAAAATTTTTTCTTCTGCTTGATTTAGTCTATTGTTGAGTATTTTGTATTTAAACTATTATTTTGTATTTTACTTAATAAATTATTCAGTTCCAGAATTTGTTTTGTTCTTTATGACATCTATCTCTAGAAAATTTCTCATTCATATACTAACTTGTTTTTCTGATTTATTTGTATTGTTTTTATGTATTCTCTTGTATTTTACTGAGCTTCTTTAATACTGATATTTTGAATTCTTTATCCAGGGTTTCATAGATTTCTTTTTTTAGTTGCTAGATAATTATGTTCCTTTGCAAATACTATCTTTGTGGGTTTTTTTTTCTTCATGTTTTTTGTGTCCTTACATTGATATCTGAACATCTGTCATGACAATTACTTCTTTCCATTTTAAAATTTGTTTTCATAGAGGAGGACTTTTTCTTGAAGATGTGTCTGTGGTGTTTGTTGGGTATGGTACTTTGGCTTTGATTCTGGGTGCATGTAGTAGTGTAGCTCTCATAATTTCTTTGCTGCTAAATAGCTTCACTGGTGTCTGTAATTTTCCTTAGTGGTCTAGGCTGTGGTTATTAGGGAAGACTGTGGTAAACTTTTGCTTATGACAGGGACACCAGATGGGCATGTCCTTGGGCCCCAGTGGTGGCAGCAGCATGCTAAGCATGCCTGTCCTTGAGCCCTAGGAGATGTAGGCTGGCACTGGTGTTAGCAGACCCAAGCAAGCCAATTCTTGGGCCTCTAGGCAGCTTGTTTGGGTGACAGTAGTGGCAGTTGTGGGCTGGTGGTGTGTGTGTCCTCGGGCACTTGGACAGGTGGCATGGGATGGGTGGTAGTAGTAGTAGTGGTGGGGCCAAACTCTGAGTCCCAAGAGCTGCACACTGGCGTTGGAAGTGACTGCAACAGGCTGGGCAGGCTAGTCCACAGGCTCACAGGTGACGTGTGTGTGTCGGTGCCCACTGTGATGGTAGTGGCAGGTTTGATGGCTCCAACTTCAGGCCCCTTGTTGGAGTGCTAGGTGACAATATTGGTGGATTGTGTTGGGTATTCTCCAGGGCTTCAGATGCCTTGACTGGGTACTAGGGGTGGGGGGTCAGAGCCAGTGCCAGTGGACCCATCCTCACATCCTTTAGTAGTGCTTGCAGACACTGGCTGTGGAAGGCAGGGGTAGTGTGACCCCAGGCCCAAAGCAGAATGTTCATGTTGGGGTGGCAGCAGCTGTACTGTATCCCTGCTACAGGGGAGGATAGAGTCACTTTCAATGGCAGCAGTTGTAGGCAAATGGCTGGCAAGTGTACATTTCACTTGCCCTTTGGCTCCAATTGAGGCATCCCACTTCTATGGCTATCACCTGGCAGATTTGTTGTCCTAGGGGAGATTAAAAATGCACAGTAGCTTCACTGTTGGGAGCAATGTGGTAGCTGCCAATGGCTAACGCTTCAGTCCTAAAGGTAGCAGGCAGCTGCAGTCCTGACTGCAGGGTGGGGCATGTCATTGGGGCTCCAGGGATATGAAGATGCAGGGGCTGTTGGGCCCAGGGAAGAATGCAGTCTGATGAGGGCTGAGATATCAAAGTGACAACTTGCTGAGCTGCTTAGGACTTAGGGGTTGTGTGGGATTATGTGTGCTCCCTCTCTGAGGCAATATCATCACATTGTCTTCAGGTAGCTGCCTACGTTGGTCTGTCTCACAATAGTCTAGGGGCTTTCCTATGACTGGAGGGAGTCTGTAATGGGAATGTTGATCACTAGGAGTCACCCACGTACTCTTTCCTTATATTGGGGAGACTTTCCTGTCTCCTAGCCTATCCCATCTGAACAGACCATATTGCTTTCTTCCCCTTCCTTGCTTTAGGTGTTTCCTAAATTCTGTACTTCTCTGCAGAACTACAGATATTATCTCTTACATAATAGATTTGAACTCTGATTATCTAGTCATTATTTTGGTTCTTCTTCATGGAAGAGAATACAAGATGTCTCTGGTCAGGCATCGGGAAGCCTCACTGATGTTTTCATGTAAAGTCTTTTGTCTATCTTTCACAATTTTGTATCCATATTCATAAGGGATTTTGTTAAGTAGTTTTCCATTTTTGTAGGACTTAGTTTTGAAGGAGAGTTATGTTGGCCTCATAAATTGCTTAAGAATGTGTTTTTTTCTTTTGTTATTGTCTAGAAGAGTTCGTATAAGGGTGGCAGAGTTTTTTTTTTCACCCCCGTAAGTATTTGGAGAAATTTCAGCGTTTAGTATTATTTTGAATGATCAATTAAATCTAAAACATTTAGAAAGTAACTAGCATTTGATAACGGCTATAAAATATGAGTATTCTTGTGTGTGCTGAATATCCACTTTCCTGTGTAAATCATTACATTAAAATGCTAGGAGAGAACAGCTGGGGGCTTTACACAGTGGTAACATGCTTGAAGCCATTCCTTTAGCAGTCACCTTTCAGGATTTCAGCATTTAGTCAATTATCAGTTACTACTCAATGTATTTTCAGAAGATTTTTATTTTAATTTTTCAACTGTTCTGTTGCCATAAGATTCCCAATACATAAATGAGAGGCAGGTTTTGATAGAACATAGCTTTTTTTTTTTAGTTCATGGGTATGTGTGCAGGTTTCTTACATCAGCAGTGTCATAGGGATTTGTTGTACAGAATTTTTCATCACCCATGTATGAAGCCTCATACTTAATTTTTCTGATTCTCTTCCTCCTCTCACCCTTCACCCTCCAATAGGCCCCAGCATATTTTGTTCCCCTCTGTTTCCATGTGTTTTCATCATTTAGCTCCTACTTATAAGTGAGAACATGTGGTATTTGCTTTCCTGCTGCTGCATTAGTTTGCTAAGGATAATGGCCTCCAGCTCCATCCATGTTCTGACAAACGACATAACATGATCTCATTCATTTTATGGCTGCATAGTATTCCATGGTGCATACCACATTTTCTTTATCCATTCTATCAACGATGAGCATTTAGATTGATCCTGTGTCTTAGTTATTGTAAGCTGTGTTGCAGTGAACATGTGTGTGCATGTGTCTTTATAGGAGAATAATTTATATTCCTTTGGGTATGTGCCCAGTAATGCGATTGCTGGGTCAAATGATATTTCTGTCTTTAGGTTTTTGAGGAAACACCATCCTATCTCCCACAGTGGTTGAACTAATTTACACTCTGACCAACAATGTATACGTGCAGAACATAGTTTTAAATAATGAGTATGGCTAACTCCATCTCATGCCCATGAAGAATTCTTTGCAGCTAATAGGGGTACACTGAGATTGTGACACATCTAATTTGTTTTCTTACTAAAATCATGGCAAATATCTTCTTTTATTCCAAATTCCAGCCTGCTCTCTCCTTTTTCTCCACAGTGGAACTTTTCAAGGGTTACCACCATTCAGAGGCCCCATATTTTCACATCCACTTACTTCTCAACCAAAACATGGTTTCCATTTCTACCATTCCACTGAAATTGCTTGTTGCCAGGATGCCTCCAAACTGTCACATCATTAAGTAAAGGTCATGATTCTGTCTTCTGCTTATGTGATCTCAGTGGCACTCAATATCATTGAACACATCAGCTTTCTTGAAGCATGCTCTGCCACTGAATTCTATGACACTCTATGCTTACTGTTTTTCTCCTCTGTATTTACCCATTTCTGTTTATGCTCTTAACTGACTTGCCTTTATATATATGACATTGACTGTTAAGTTCCTCAAGTTTTGATTTCTTGAAGCTTTTTATTTCAATCACTTTGATATGCAGTGTTTGCCCTTAAATGTGCATATCTCAAGTATAGTGTGTTACTTGCCTGGAAACCATATCCATATATTCCATGATCTTGCTGACATTCAAATTTGGAGGCTTTTCAGGTACCTGAGATTTCGCGCTGTCTAAAAGTAGGCTCCTGTGGTCCTCTCACAGCTGCTCTTAAAGTTCTCTCCCTCAGTGAAAGGTAGCATCATCTTCCTAGACCTGAAGACACCTAGACCAGGGTGACCAAGAGCCATCCTTGACTCTACTCTCCCTCATCCCAAAGTCCAGCAATGGTTAAGTCCTGCTCACTTTATCTCTTCACCATCTCCCAATTTCACTTATTTTTTTCCTCCCCTGCCACTATTTGAAAGTCCAGGGCATCATTCATTTATCAGAAGTACTACAAAAGGCTAATATTAAGAACTCTTCCCTAAACTTTGAAAATTGCTAGGCTATCCATTGCAGTCAGAATAGTTTTCAAACTTAAATCTGAGCATGCATGCCATTGCTTGAAAGTATCTGCTCTACCAAGGGAATGCAGTCTGTTTTGTTCCAGAAAATTATCAGCATTCAACATAGACTTGTTAATTATAAGTTACAAGTAAAGAAAAAAACAAAAAAATTGTTTTATCACCTAGAAATAAACATTATATTTTCCTCTGATATGTAGCTAAGAACTTCAAATATAAGACATCATTTAAAAGTTTATAATTGACATAGCCAGGGATTAGAAATAATATCACACAAAATATGCTCTTAATGTAAGAAATTTTTCTCCAGGAGAGACCATACTGATTTATGCAGTCCAGCCCTCTGTTCTGAAAGCAGCACATGAAAAGGCAGAGAAAGAAAAATAATCTCTATGACCTGGCCTGTTAAACATGTATTTATTTCCTGACTAATGATTAGGTGCCAGCTGTAATGGGCTACTGAGTGGAGGACAGTGGTCAAATTCTCTTATGATGGATGCCAGAATATGGCAGACACCAGAAAGATATGAAAGATGTGAGGGTACAAAAAAGGAAGGTTGGAGTCACATCCAGTCACAGGGCTAAGCCTCTTTGGAGTAGGAGACTTGGAAGTTTTGAAGGAGAGTAGAATCTATTCAGAAAGAAATTGCAGGGAGGTCCTTCCAGTCTGAATGAAGATTAACTTGGCATAATGTAACTGGCATCATGGCCACGACATCTGAGAGGTTATGAAGGCCTCCACTTGGGAGGCGACAATCAGAACAGAAGTGGTTAACACACTGACACTGGACCTAGTAGGCTTTATGGGTTGGGAGACGAAGACAAAAGCACGAGGAACAAAAAAGAGGATGACTGAGAAATTCCTAGCCCAGAAAATAGCAGTGCCAGTAAGGGAAATAAGGAAGCTGAAAGGAGATGATAAGGGCTGGAGTTCTGAAGACAGGGAGAGACAGATGATGTTTAGTTTCTGACCTGCTGAGGTGTAGATGCTTGTAATACAGAGAGACAAGGCTAGAAATGGGAGGATGAAGTTTGATAAGAGAACTAGGAAAACTTGGCAAGACTTCAACATCCCTACTTAATTATCATACTGTGAATCCATAATCCATACATTTTATCTAAAGCATTTTGGAATCTTTCATAAAAGTTTTTGATTATTTGTATAAATCTTAACATGTCACTTGCAACTAACATTCCTTTTTAACATCCCATGTCTACTTAATCAACTAACAATTGTTTTCTATGTACAGTTTATTCAAGGTTGATTCAGTCCTGCTCTTACATCCCAGCTCGTGTTGGGTCCCAAACTTAACGCTGGGAATTTCAGTTGGGCTACAGAGGAAATAAGTCTAACTAATGAGGCCTTCTTGTCGGGCAAATAATTTCATTTTGAAATTCTATAGCAAAAGAACAATAAAGCATTGGTTGCACTTTTAAATAAATAAGAGGTTATTCTGCTGCTGAAAGTTTTCATTCAAATAACTGATCAGATCTCATATGTCTGTTTAAAAATGTCTGACTTAGGTCATTACAAAATGACAGACTATGATAAACTAGATGATAGTTAGAAGCAAGACAATGAGGCATTGTTTACACAGAAGATTGAGTAACTGGTTTAACAAAAGAGGTTCTTGGATATCTATTGTATGTACAACTATGAGATTTACTGGAGCTTTTATAATTTCTGCAAGGCTCTTTTCCAGCCAGCTTCATTAACTTGAAGTAAATCACATCATGCAGAAATCTGGCTCAGCCAGAAAGCAACCCAGTGAGATACAAGATGAAGAAAAACAGACACGGGATGATAAGATTTAGAATCTTTGGCATTTTTCGTAAACATTTTGTTTGAAGATTATTAAATTACAACCTAGAGACAAAAAATATATATATATATATATATATATAGTAAACTCACTATTCAATGAGATCTTTTACCTTAACTCTTCTTTATAATACATACATATATAAAAACTGCACAAAGTATGTGTCAACAAAATACAGTCTTTAAAACTTAAATATCATTTAAACAGAGTTAATTGCATACATTTTATATATGCGCAAAGTCAGGATTTTTACACGGCAGGGGAATACTGTGGAATGATGGGGTCTGCAGAAGACAGACACTATCAAAGGAGGACTGCAGGGTGGCATTTTCTAGAAATGGGGTTCTGAAATAAGTTTTTATTGTATGTAGCTCATTTTGCTTCTAAGAGGAACAAAAGATATATTTGGGAAGCCAAAGTGTTTCTACTTTCTGCTTAAAACATTCAAACAAATGAAATGATTATAATAAGTAAGCAGTCTTATTTATGAGTCCCTCGGTGCCTTATCATTCTAAATATCTGGAGAATTCATTCATTCATTTCTCCCCTCCTCCCACCTGCCTTTCTGAAATTATACGTTGACATTTTATAATGTTTTGAAAATAAGCAAAAAGTAAAGTCAGAAGAAGAGACAATGTAAGGCAACCAAATACTTTCATGAAACCATCATTTCTCAAGTGAGTGATCTCTAGGGGTCTTCCTGGGGCATCCCTTGCCAGCAATGGACCACGCTGCAAGCTGGCATCCAGCACTGAGAGGTTTCCCAAAAATTCACATACATATCCTTAATAATCATAGTGGAAAGATCCCTAAGGGTTTGAGCTAATTCTGGTAATTATTAAAAATGCCTTTTAGTAATATACAGTATTTGGACAGATGATGGCTATCAAAGACTTGTTAACTTGGAGAAAAGACTTACGCTCATGCACAATCATCTGAAAGGAGTGTGGGGATGAGGAGTGGAAATGTTAATGAGACTCTGTTGGAGGTGTGAAAACAAGTTCAAAGTCACTCTTGAATCCTTGTTCTCAAGGAAGGTAGTGTTCAGATCCATGACAGCCTGGCTTTATCTCCTATTTCAGAATGGAGGTTGGTCTTTCACAGTCTCAGGATTTCTTTTTGCTGGGCTGACCACTATGAAACTAGGACACCCATACATGGGGGTGTGTGCACATGCGTGTATGTCTGTGCACGTGAAGGAGGAGGAAGAATACAGAGGGTGCCACAGGGCATGCATTTCAGAAGGACACCTTGGGTACCACTGAAACAGCCATAACATTGGTCTAATCAACCAACCACAATATTGGGTGCTAGTCTCCAAAGCTGGTGTGTGCCCTAGAGAGCGCTGCGCTTCTTCCGCAGGGGGCTGTGGCTGCTGCAGAGTTTCAATTCCGCGTACTGCACCTGTGAAAACAAACAGCCATGATGCTAGCAGTTAGGTAACCCTAGCTCACCACAGTGTGTGCTAATGGCTCCCCAAGGACAACCCAAGGCAAAGGAAGGAAGGTTCAAAGGTAATGAATCATTTTCTAAACACAGGAACATGGAGGGATTAATTGCAGGAAGGATTTGAGAAGTCATGCATCATTTCTTGAAACCAAAATATTAAAAGCAGATTTTTCTAATGAGATGCGTGGGTTTCTACCTGCTCTGGGCACTGCTGGAGGACGTTCGTTTTGTGTGTGCCAGTTTTCAACCTTAAGAAAGCTTAATAACTGCCTCTAGGGAATGTTTATCTTAGCATATGATACAGCAACTTACTAAGAATTATTCATTTAAAAATATCTTAAATCTTGGGGAAAACATCTCAGAAAATTATATACACTTACTTTGCCTGAGAGGGGAAAATGCTGAAATTGATACTGGGCCCCAGACTTTTATACAGATTTCTCTTAGAAATTAATTTCATTTGCAATGTAATGGCTAAAACATCTGTGATAGATACAAGTAGTCGGGAGTCCCCAGTGGCAAACTGTCATTGTGTTATTAGAAAGCGCCCTTGGCGATACACGGAGGATCTTACTAGTGTACTGTACATCTTCCTGGAATGCACTTTTGTTAAATCTCTCTGTGTTCATGCCAACTCCGACTGGAATGCCACTTTAAGGGCTAGTACCTGGACTGTGCACAGAGAATCCTTGGGGGCTTGATGGAAATTTCTATTCTTCAGCGATACAGCATGAACTCACACTGCGACCCAAGTGATGGGACATTGCAAACATAGTGCTTTGGTGTGTGGGCTTTGATAGGCTGCTGGTGGAATAGCTTTATTTAAAATATTGTATTACCGACCACATGTGCTCCCTATTTTTAGCATTTGTGCCCAATTCCCCAAGGACATTATGCCTGATCACAGAAGTCAGGCTCTACAGTTTGTCAAAGGCAGATAAACGAAGAAAGCACCCCATTCCTTACGGTGTTTTGCCAAGGTGCCCTCAGGGAGCAGAGGATGACACACCTGTCAATCTTCAATGCAAAACAAACAGGCACCAGGTTATTATTTTTAAATTAAGAAATCCAAATGTTAGAGAGTAAATTCAGCTTTATAGACTGTATTTTCACAGCTAACTATAAAGTGACGTTTAAAGAAAGACAGCATCACAGTACATTTTAATTTCTAGAACTTGCAATGAAGGGGAAAGAAACTCTAAGGCCTTTCCGCCCCAGATCTTTGCAATCCTCCCTGAGCTGCCAGGGAACCAATTATGCTGCAGTGGTTCAAATATGAAAATCGATATTTGATTTGGGATTCTCTAAGATATTAAAGGATTGTGTCTTTGATCATCCTGATATTTCTCGCCATGGTCTCCCCATCTACCTATTCAGTGATCTCTATTGTCCATTCGAGAAACTGCCACCTGCCCTCCTTCCTCTGGACTTATAGCAGACCGATCCACAGGGGCCAGGATTGAGCTACTCTACACGACTTTCTAGTATTGTCGCCTTCGTTAATCTCTGCGTATCCACAGAAACAGGACGCTGCTGGACTAAGTGACCATTATCTGTGAATAATACTTCTGATTGATCTCACATTATTTCACTCTGCCTCTGTGTGTATTAGGTAAGCAGGGGCTGCGCCCACAGCATCCCTAAGTCTTCAGAGGCAAGGGAGGCCTAGGTGATAAATCGGAGCAAATGAGAATAAAAAGACTAATCCTCTTGTACCCTACTTCCCCTAAAAGGCTTGCCAGCCAGAAGAAGAAAATAAGCAACACTCCCCAGCTTTGGATCTCCTGCAATTCTACACCCTGAGCCCATCTTATCCTCTTCAGGGAGGCAAGCAATCGAAAAGGGATGAGCATTGGTGCACAGTAGCCACGCAGTGTGAGTTCCAGATCGTTCTGAAGTAGCTCTTTTTCAAAACAATTTCCTCCAGTCGCCTCATGCTTTGGACAAAGATTTTTCTGCCACTTCCCTGCAAGCCAGGCTTCTTTAAGGATTTTCTGGTTCCTTATCTCAATTACTCACACAAGCAAAGCAGTGTGCTCCTCTGGCTCTTGGGCTGGCCGGATTTCAGGTTGGGGCCCCTGTTGGTGGTGACCATTCATTACATACCTTTTGAACATCAGACGGTACCCTAGAGAGGAAGTCTAGCAGCTCATTATTGTCGATGGAATAGGGATTTCGAAGCTTCTTAGTAAATTTATTTATGCCTGAAAAATAGAAACATAGGAGAACTTTTTATCTATGTATCCATCCATCAATCAATCAGTCATCTATCTAGCCTCTATCTTCAAAAACTTGCCTGACTGGGGGGACGTGGGGGATATTCACAAGTAAAAATTAGTGTGAAAACAATTACCAGACCTCAAGTCATGCACATGTTGCTGTCATGTGGAATCATTCACAAATGCCTTTTCCTGAACGCAGGAAGTGGGGGCTGTGGAAGAGGGGCTCTGCCTTCTTCAGCTGTGAAAATCCCATTACAGTCCCAGCAGCAGAGCGACAGAAACACACGTTCAAACTGGGGAGCACGTTTGCTTTTTTGGAATACCCTGATTAACAGCCTCCTCTGCTATGAAAACAAATGTCCCAGATGGGAAAAGGCCTTCATTAGCCCAAACAAGTCCCAGCTTGGAGGCTCTGGACCAAACGTAGCAGTGGGAGGTAGAAGGCGGGAGTTGTTGTTTTGTTGTTACAAAGAAAACTGCAGCCATTCGTCTTTCCCCACCTCCAACTCATTTTCACAGGTTTCTCTCCTCTCACAGCAGAACAGAACCTGACATGTTGATTGTACTTGGATGCTGCAGGCAACTGTGAAAAGTTATTATTGGAAAATTATCTTACTATGGTTGCTAACTTAATTTATGGATCACAGCACCGGTGCGTGGGTCTGTCTGGGCAATGGAGAACATGCTAATTTAGGACAAGGACAATGATAATTAGAAACGGGCTCAATGTTTAAGATGTCAACATCCTATAGACCGTCCCTCTTTGGTGGCTGCCCCTTGGGCTCCTGAGCATATCCAGGACACGCTCTGCCCCTGGTTTCCTCTTTAGAAGGGACTTCCTCTCAACCACGTTTTGTCTTCTACTCTGCTCTTTGGAGCTGCTTTGACTATATCCGTAGCTCGTAAGCTGTAGTCTTTTCACCAAATGTCAACCCGTTTTTCATGTTGAGTTTTAGAAGCAGAAAGACTAGGTGGCCTTCTGAAGTTTTGCCACAGGGTGCTTGTTTAACAAGGATCATATCTGAAGGGCTGTCAGTCCCAATGACGCTGAATGAATTCTTAGCTTCGTTGTACTCTGAATGGTTCCTACTCAGAAGTCAAGGTAACATTTAACTGTTCAGTAGTCCCCAACACACAAAGAGTCTGATTTTTTTGTTGTTGTTCATTAAATATTATTTTGCTTTCATCTGAGGACTAGGCTTCCTGCATGGCATTATACCTGACACAATGCCAACCTCCAGTCATTTCTCTGGAGGGTCAGATTTACATCTGCTTTGCAAATGGGAGCCAGCCATTGTGCCCGAGTAAATGGTGGCTTGGCGGTTGGGCTGGTGAAGGTTCCTAGCAAACGATCCCCTTTCCCTCAAGTCAAAGCTGCACTCTGCCTTTCTTCCCTCTACCCCCACAGCAAGCTTCATGTTTCCAGCTAAAATTTCCCCCAGTGTGCCTTTACACTAAAATACTCTCACTGTGTTATTCTAAAGACATTTAATTGTAGCATGGGCTTTTTGGCAAAAGAAAATAGACAAGGCAAAATGATGAAGGGAGACAAAGACGTATTGAGAACAGATATATCTTCTATTGTTAATTATATATGGTGTGCGCATCTGGAGTCTTTACAATGAACAGCAAGGCAGGGATAATATCACAGCCGATCAAAACACTGCATTCTTAGTCACTGAGAAGATTATAAACCTGCACAGTAGCTCAAATGCACCAATAAGGGCAAAAGTATTCCACAATGCACTGAGACTATCTATGTTTGGAAAAAAAAAACTTGGAATAAAAATTATAGGGCACTCAGATTGCATGTTTCAAATGCACACCTTGTTTATGAAGGTGTCCAGGCTCAAATGTTTCAATAATTCTGCCCTATTAATAAATGTGTAAGACTGATTGTCAACAGGAAATCATAGATTCCTTGGTCTTTTTTTTTTTTTTTTTTTTTTTAAAGACGGGGTTTCGCCATGTTAGGCTGGTCTCAAACTCCTGACCTCAGGTGATCCACCCACCTCAGCTTCTCAAAGTGCTGGGATTACAGGCATAAGCCACCATACCCAGCTGCCTTGGTCATTCTTTAAGGGACAAGAAAACAAAGGCTCTGCTGTGGGAATACCTGGGCCCCCGTTCTGGCTCTATCATGTATTAGCTGTGTGATTTTAGAAAAATTACTTAACCTTCCTATACCTCACAGTTCTTACGTTAATATTTGAATAATGAAGACCTGCTTTATAAGAGTTTCTTGGGTAGATGGGAGAATCACTTTGGGCAGTATGGGCAAAATGAGACTGTAATCTGAAATTCTGCAACAAGGCAGAGGGCTGCTGTCATTACTGTAGATGCCAACAAGACAACACAAGCTAAGGAGACAAAGGAAGTGAGTATGGAAAAGAGTCTTTATACTGTTGAAGACAACTATGATCAAGCAGACAAATTTGGAAATTGTGGCTGTATCTATTACAATGCTAAACGTACCTTAGTTTTTTTAACCTAAATAATAACAGATACAGGATATATTCGTTGTAAAGTTATTTTTAGCAAAAAAAAAAAAAAAAAAAAAAAGGGGGGTGGGAAGAAAACCAGAAAAAAAGCAAATGGGATCTAAATACTGAAGAATAACATTTGTTGGGAAAGATGCTATCATATTTTGGTCCCAAATCATAGATTGAATGGATCAGTGGGGTGAAATGTTGAATGAGCCCTACAATTAAAAAAAAAAAATCACCTGGAGAAAGAAATGAAATAAAAAATTGCATGGCTGCTTTGCACATTTGGCCACTTGAGAATAACCACTTGAAACACAATTATAACACCATTTTTCAGATATTTATATGAGTGACCGGCAGGTAGCTCCAACTCTAATACATTGGTCGGGGTGGGGCGGGGGTCCTTGCCTGTTCATTTATCAAATTCTGAGTGTCTTCCATGTAAGGGAGATACTGTGCTATCAAATGAAGATGCAAACTTAAATGAGGCATAGTTCCTTCTTGCAAGAAGCTAAAAATTTAGCTTGGAGAATTAATATCTACCTTGAAAAAACAGAAGTGGTTGCAAGTAGAACTGAAAAAGTATAATTAAAACCTCTACGAATATAAGGAATATGGGAAAAATCTCTCAAAAGGAAACCCACATGGGATCTAATCTTAAGAAATGCTCTGCCTTCTGGAAAGATATACTTCATAGAAGTGACTAAAATTCAGTAGGTAATGTTTCCTAAAGAAAACTTCAGATATCCTTAAAATCTACTTCTCACTTAATTTTCAAAAATCACACTTCTATACAAGAGAAGTCATGGGCCTAATACAAGGTCATCCAAATGGAGCTCAGGTATTAAACTTACAGGCTTATTCATTCATAAAATAATTAAATTCTCGTTGAAGATCTATTACATAAATGTGGCTGCACTAGGAATTATCAGGCTAAAGAAGAAATAAAATATCTCACCTGTCGAAATAATTTTGGTGTGTCCAAAAATATTCTGCATAGCTAGTATGAAATTAGGCTGTTTTTATGTACTTATTATGATACTTACACACTTACACAAAAATATGACTTGGTAAAGAATATGGAAATCTAGCATATATAGCTTTTTGGAAAAACTGAAAACAGAACAAAACATTTTAGAATATTATTCACCATTTTTACCATTCAATAACATATGAATAAGCAACTTATAATAAAGTTTTCTGATCCTTAAAGTTAGAAAAACCACTAAAACTTTAAGACATGTAAATGTATCTTCTCTATGAGAAAAAAAATTGCTGCAAGGGATACAATCATATAAGAAATCTGCAAAATAAGTCCTGGCCCATGCTAGCTAATAACTAATTTGTCTCAGGTAAGTCCTAACAGAATTACAGAATATATCCTAGGATAGCATGGCAGTTTTTACATGATGAGAAGAGACAATAGATCATGTGATGATTGCCAAGGCTTCTGACTACATTGCCTATGGTAAACTCATCAATAAACTATGAGCTCCTGTTTAAAATGTGAAACCAAAGACTCAGAAATAGAGTACAAAGCTCAGGGGGTTAATATCGGCCCAAGAGAGCATAATAAACTCCATACCATTTAATAATTTTATCCATAAAGTGAATAATACATAGAGCAATATTAAGCAGATGTAAAAAGTTGTTGGAAAGCTGCCAAGATCTTGCAGAATAAGATCAGAAGTCAAAGCGATGTGGGTATGGAGAAAGAGGGGTTAGAATCCCAAAACTGCTGATCAAAGGAGAAAATACGGTATTAGTCATCATCGTCTTTTTTTTTTTTTTTTTGAGATACAGTCTTGCTCTGTTGCCCAGGCTTGAGTGCTGCAGTGGCTCAAGCTTGGCTCACTGCAACCTTTGCCTCCCAGGGTCAAGCAATTCTCATGCCTCAGCCTCCAGAGTAGCTGTGATTATAGGCTCCTGCCACCACCCTGGCTTATTTTTGTATTTTTAGTAGAAACAGAGTTTTGCCATTATTGGCCAGGCTGGTCTCAAACTCCTGACCTCAAGTGATCCACCTGCTTCGGTCTCCCAGAGTGCTGGGATTACAGGCATGAGCCTCCGTACCTGGCCAATATTAGTCTTCTTTGTGGAGGGAAAGATACATAGAAACAGATCAAGCAAGCACCGGGATGATGAAAAAATGAAGAAGCAGCAGTGTTTAACAGCTGGCCATGGCGCTCAGCTTACATGAACTTAAAAGTGAACAAACCATTAGCCAAATGATTGCAATATTTAACCACATTCTTGTTAGGGTCAGAAAACAAGATCTATATTCTAAAAGTTATCAGTAAATACATTAAGATAGTACTCACAGAAAAATAATTGAAAAATAAGATATTTGGTTGATGCAAATAATGGTATGTAAAGTATTCACGGAAATATATATATATATTTTTAAATATGCCTTCTTAATTAGTGGCCGTAAAGAGCTCTATGTTCTTAAGGATCAATGACTGTTGCCAAGTAAATAAAAATTACCAAGAAGAACTAAGTACAGATTAGACTTTCCTCCGAGAATCAGGATCATCAAGTATGTAAACAGACCCCTGACTAGTTTAATTCAATTATACTCTCTCAAAGCACCAAAATCATTCTACTTCTGTAACTGTACGCGCTATTCTATTTTTCCCATGACTTTTCCCATTGCCAAATGCCCAAGTTTGGCTTTTCTTGACAGCAGGATTCTACCTTTGTGGGTGCTCTTTGAAAAAGTCTATACTTAATGGTTCTTCAAAAGGTTGTAGCTTTCATCCTGCATTTGCACGCTCTCAGCTTTTGCTTAAGGATGAATGCATCTCAACACAGTCTCTTTTCTTTGTGATTTCCCCAAACATCTTAACATCTGACAATCCCTGAAGGTGATGATCATTGGGAACTCAGTGGCAGTCACAGCTAAGTCATGGAAAACTAGGGTTGACAGACCCTTTATGGAGAAGGGCTAAGTGCTTCTCCAACATTTAAGTTAGTGCAATTTTCTCTCCTTACATCAACGCAGAGCCCATCTAGCAACAGACACAAATATTCACAAACCTGCTTGCATTTTGTCCAGTCTCTAGTTTGAGTATTAAATCAAATCGTGAAATTTATTTCGTTTGCCACTTTTGTTTCAACTTAAAAAACAAAAACAAAACCAAGCAGCTAAACGTTATATAGACACACTGTTTCCCCTGGTAAATAATAACTTCCTCTCCATTCAGGCACTTATTGGGTAGTCACAGAATGCCCCCTCTCCTCCCTCTCACTGCTTCTGGATTTAAGAATGGGGTTAGGTTAATTTTTTCCTTCAAGAGAGATGAAATGTCAGAAGCAACCTGGTCGTGGCCAGATCAACTTTTATATAGTATCAAGGGCATGATGCAGGTGTTTGCTCACTGTTTGAACAGTGTTTCCATAAAGTTACGTGGCCACAGCAATATATTATTCAAGAGGATTTATGACTGGGAAAGCCCAAAGGGAAATGGCATGTACAATCACATTTTTATTTGATTGCAATTATGCAAGAGGCCTATAAATATCTATGCTGATCGTTCATGCAACTGGCCTCTTCAGGGAGGTCCTGGAAGTTTTTGTTCCCCAAATGCTTTCCTTAATCTCATGTTTAATTGCCAACAAGAGCACATTTAAAGTTAATAGTTGCACTTTAAAAATGAGCAATTGGTTCTTACCTGGAATTGATTGCTAGTAAAAGAACCATGCCAAACTTACCCCAGATTAAAATGATGAACCGCAGTGGAATGAAATACAAAATGATGGTGGCTGCTGCCAGAATCAAACAGGCCAGAGATGAAAGGAAGGGGACTGTCCAGTTAAATGTGCTGTAGACAAACCACATAAATATAATTTCCTCTGATGTTCAACAACTGCCACAGAGTCATCTTGTCATGTTTATTTCATATTCATAGACAGAAACTTTTTAAAAAGTCTATTGGAAAAATTTCTTTACAAACCTTGAGATGAGAGTCTGCCAAAATGACTGGGTACTGGAAAAACATTCTTAAAGACACAGTCACAAACCAATTGCCATTCAATTTGTCAGCATATTGCTGACTTCATCTCTCTGGAACCCATGGTTCCTGAGAAGACTTTCGTCTCTCAAACATGGCTAAAAACTGCAATGTTGCCAAAATGCCTCTACCTAGAGATCTTCAAAACTAAGGGTTAGGTCACTTCTAAGTCAGTAATTGTCTCTCAATGAACACATGGTTACCTGTAAATACGGTAACTTTTTCTTTACCAGAAAAGGGAGGATTTTTTTGTGTGTGTGTCTTTTTTGAGACAGGGTCTTGCTCTGTTACCCAGGCTGTAGGGCCCTAATATAGTCATAGCTCACTGCAGCCTCAACTCCCAGGCTCAGAGGATCTTCCTGCTGTAGCCTCCCTAGTAGCTGGGACTACAGGCAAGAGACACCACAGCCAGCTAATTTTAATTTTGAAATTCTTTGTAGATTTGAGGCCTCCCTATGTCACCCTAGGCTAGTCTCGAATCCCTGGGCTCAAACAATCCTCCTGCCTTGACCTCCCAAAGTGCTGGGATTACAGGTGTTAGCCGCTGTCCTCCATGAGGAGGATATTATTACAGGGCAGTGGTGCTTTTGTGTTTACTAATAACTTATATTTAGAATTCCCGACTTGTTGACACCACAAATCTAACCGTGCCTTGAAATAAATGGGGAAGCATTTGTAAGTCATCACACCACCATTAATAGATAACGTAGGTGATTACACTATGTATTATTTTCATAGAGCTCCTGGCTCCTTTTGTTGTATCCGTTGCCTGCTTTGACTGGCATGGAAATGGAGATCTAGAAGATGACATGTGAACTTGGATGTATTGTAGAAACTGATGTGCAGTCCTAGAGATCGAACGCCCTACTGAGGTGCCTGAAGTATTTCTTTATAGTGGTCTTCATCTTCACAGAATTAACTATAGAGCCTCCTTGCCTTGTGCTAGGAATGCAGAAAAGCAAGATGTTTTTTTATAGGAGGTGGGTGAGAATGCAGGTGGATTTTAGAGGGAATAGCTTGTAAGTTATTAAGCACTTTCTATGGGCCAGGCATTGTGCTAACATTTTTCACATATTTAGAATTTAATGTTCTTAATTCTGCCCCATTTTATAGATGAGCAAATTAAGGCTGAGAGAGATTGTCTAGCTTGTATAAATAATCACAGTTCTATCAACAGCATAGGAAACTATAGTATCTTCATCCTCTGGTTAAGACTGAGGCCGGGCGCGGTAGCTCACATCTGTAATCCCACCACTTTGGGAGGCCAAGGTGGGTGAATCACTTGAGGTCAGGAATATAAGACCTGCCTGGTCAACATGGTGAAATCCCGCCTCTACTAAAATACAAAAATTAGACAGGCGTGGCGGGCGCCTGTAATCTCAGCTTCTTGGTACACTGAGGGAGGAGAATCGCTTGAACCGGGGAAGTGGAGGATGCAGGGAGCTGAGATTGCACCACTGCACTCCTGCCTGGGCAATGTTTTCAGAGCAATACTCCCTCTCAAAAGCAAACAAAAGACGGAGTGTTACTGTTTTTCATCTTTGCATATTATGAGGTATAATATTGTATAATTGTAAGCAAATTTGAATACTTTGTAATATGCCTGTTGGTCATTTTAATTTGTTTCTCTATGATTGTTAACTATTTTTTTTTTTGGCCTGGGACTATTATTTAGGAAAGTGCTTAACAAAAATAATTTATAAGCAAGTTGACTTGGGTTCAAGTTCAAGCTTTATATTGTCAAGTTAAGTAATTCCCAGAAATTGATTCAATCAATCTCAACCATAATTTCCAGTCTGTAAAACTGTAATAATAAGACCTATATCATAGATTCTGCTAGAATTAAAAAGAACTTTCAAAATAGGTAGCTCAGTGGCACATTGTAAAAACTTTAAAAAAAAATAGTTACTATTTGCCAGTTTTCTCCTGAGCAGTTTTGCTCAACTTTTTCCTCAGTGGTGTCCAATATCAGTCTGGATAGTAAAAAAATCAGATGTTTCTCATGTTTGTTATATGTAACATTTTTCTAGTTTGTTGCTTTACTTTGTTTATAATTATCATAAAAATTATAAAAATTATAAATTTTCACATGACTAAATTTATCAGTTTTTCCAATTAATCACTATTTTCCTCCCTTCTTTATTATGACATCTTTGTTATTCTGAATTTCTACATGTGTTGGGTCCATTCCACAGTAGAACTTGTAACAGTACTTTCTGGAAGGCAATTTTGCAATATGTGTTGAAATGTTATCTAAACTCCACAAAGGATCCGGTTCAGCATGGCAAGAAATTTAACTTGTGGCTTTCCTTGCCCAAGGGCACGGGGCAGTACATATGTCTTCTTCAGACTGGTGGGTAATGTTTAAATAAACTCAGTAAAATAAATAGGGAAAAAACTCTAAATAAAGAAAAAATTAATTAGATTTATACTCTGCAATACTATGCAGCTTAAAAAAAAAAGATGAGAATACACTAAAAATGCTCACTCAACCCCCACCCCACAGACTCAAAGCTACATACAGTAAAAAACTAAACTGCAGAAATAATGTACATAAATAAGATAATATAAGGAGAGACTTTATATTTCACTGGTCATATTTATTTTTATAATAAATATATATCATACTTATAATTAAAGTAAGCAGCAACTATATCAGGTATACCAAATAAAGAAAAACAACTCTGTCCCCTTTAAAATTTTTTAAGGTGGAAACACAGTGGATGTCAGCCCTTGGACATAAATCCATAGCTAGGTGGCAACAAAACCCACTCTGCTTCACCCTTGGAAGATTACTAACTTTGTAGCCTATAATATAAAAATAATTCCTGTGCAACTTTTATTAGCTGTGTGGCCTTAAGTAATTTACTCCACTTCTCTGTGTTTTTGTTTTCCCATCTGTAAAATGGGAATAATAACTGCATCTACTTATAGAGTTGGTGAGGGGATTCAATAGTTAATATATATAAAGCATTTATAAAACTATATGGCACACAGTCATTATTTAATAAGTGTTAGCTACCCTTATTTTTCTCATTGTTATTGCACAAAACTGACACCAATATGGAAAGAAAGTTATTGCTATCAGGTATAATTTTGAAAATAATAAAAGCTATAACAATAAAATTACTGTAAAAAAAGTAATATACTTTATCATTCCTTTTCTAGCAATGCCATTCAGCTTTGGAGAGAAAGTAAAATACTAGATCAACAGAAAAAAGCCATTACTAGGCTGACATGAAAATTAAAATATAATCGAGTATAAAAATAAAATAAATTGCAAGAACTCTTAGACATAACTAAATTTTCACTCCAAAGTAAATTTTCACTCTAGTATTTTCTGCTAAATAGTGGGATTTTGAGCTTCTTTCTGTTGTCTGCATGGTACAGTGGTGGGCTGGGGGCAGAAAAGGAAGCCTAGGACCTCCCCATGGAGAGATTTTAATATGAGAGCTTACATATTCAGGCTAAGAATAAGGAAGGAGGGGCACACTGTACCATACATGAGTGGACATAAATCATGACCTTGGTGCCAAGTGGAGAGCTTTATCATCTGAGTTTATGCTACCAGTGTTGCTTGAAAAGCCTCAAGCAAAAAAATTTAATTTTAAAAAAGGATTTAGATTGGTAGTATTCCAAGGTGACTTAAACAGTAATCCTCTCCAAAGAAATGCATCATCAACTCTGATGTCTGAGTACTCTCCACACGAAAATCCAAGAAATATAAGTGTATACTTAAAAATGCAAACCACGAAAGGATGCATGACACTATGAGTAAGAGTCAGCAAAATTGGAAACAAAAGACTTCAAATACTGAGATCTAATCCATTAAATCATAATGTTTACTATGTTAAAAATCATGAAAAACAAGAAAAATTGATATGAAAGCAAGTAGGGCTTTCAAAAGTGAAAACTATAATAACTGAAGTTAAAAACCCAGTGAATGAATTAGACAAAGTTTTAAACTGCAGAGAACTAAAGAAAGTATTTCGAATGCATCACAAAGAGCAAAAAAGATGAAAGATACTAAAGAGAGGTTAAGAGATACGGAATATAGATTAAGAAGGTTCCTGCACTGACTGGGAAGGCAATAAAAGTGACAATAAAAGTGGCAAATAAAGCTGTTAACTCTAACATGACAACTAAAAAATAGCAAGAGTGTTTGAATTCCTAGCAAATAGAGGGAAAATATGGAATAAATAAAAAGACACAGAACAAGCAAGTAAACACAACTATTAGATTTAAATCTAAGTGCAACTGTAAACTTCATTAATTTTTCAGGGATTACATGCTACAATTAAAAGATAGGTTGAAGGAAAAGTACAGAAAAGAAGAAAGGTGAGACAGTAGTCACCCCTTATCTGCAGTATGGCTTTCTGTGGTTTCAGGTAGTCAGAGTTCCAAAATGTTACATACAATAAGATACCTTAAAAGAGAGAGAGAGGAACACCATCATGTAACTTTTATTAAATTATTTTACCATAACTGTTCTATTATTACTTATTGTTAATCTGTTACTGTGCCTAATTTATAAAGTAAACTTTATCATAGGTCATGCATGTATAGGAAAAAACAGTATATACAGAGATCAGTACTACCCATGGTTTCAGACATCCACTGGGGGTCTGAGAACACATCCCTCATACGTAATAGGGGACTATTGTACAGCCATTCCAATATTGGTCAACAAGATATGTAGGAAAAAACTGTATTAGCAAGAAATATGTTGCTTCATATTAATGCTCCAATCTACCAAGAAAATATGATACTTTTAACATCTACAAACCAAATAACATAGCTTCAAAATACAGAAAGCAAAAACTGACAAAATTAAAGGGAGGATTAGACAAATTCACAACCATAGTGAGAAAAGTTTTAACACATCTAAATAATTGATAGAACAGACCAAACAAAAGAAAAATCAGTACAAATGTAAAAGGCTTGAATATAATGAGCAAATTTAATCACGAATATATAGAGAGAACAATGCATCCAATGATCTACTTTTCAAGCTCACATGGAAAGTAGTCCCTTGTTGGATCAATATTTTCTAACCATAAAGCAATTAAGCTAGAAATCACAAATGAAATGATAACTAGAAAATCCCAATATACTTGGAAATTAAGCAATACATATCTTAGCCAAGGAAGAAATCAAAATAGAAAACAGAAAATAGCTTTAACTAAATTTGAATGATAATGAGAAGACTACATGCCAAACATTTTGGCATAGAGCTTGAGTTGTGATTACAGGAAATTGTAGAACTTTAAATGTTTATGTTAAGAAAGAAGAAAGATTGAAAATAAGTGGTCTAATTTTCCATCGTAAACAGTTAGAAAAAGATATGAGTAGTAATTAATGAAAAAACAAGCAGGAAATAGTGAAGACTGGTGAAAGCAAATGGTGATTATTTCTAAAGACTGATGTAATTGATAAATCCCTGTCGAGAAGAAAAAAGATAAAAAACAAAAGCAACAGATTTTACATTAAGAGTAGACAATGCGATAGATCTTACTATTAAATAAGAGGATGTTATAAATAACTTTAAGTCAACAAGCAGAAAATTTATCTGAAAGGGATAACCTCTTTGAAAATTAAAATTTACAGAAACAGATGAGAAATGATAGGTTGGCTGCCTATTATTTTATAATATATTTTATAACATTCTATTATATATTTTACATAAACAGAATGTTTAATCCAAAATCATCTCCAAAGGAAAACTTCAGGTCTGGATGCTTCACCAACTAATTCTATGAATGTTAGAGGAAGTAATCACATCAGGCTCACATAAACACTTCTAAAAAAGAAGACAGAACCAACCTGACCTTGTATTATAAGTTTAGAATAACTTTCTATCCACAAGAAAATTTCAAGAACAGAAAATAAGTCAATCTCACCAATGATCATAACTGCAAAAATCCTAAGCGAGAAAAAAAAATCCAAGCAGGTATAAAGGGACTATAGAACAGCAATGTTGGGTTTATTCCAAGAATGTAAGACTGGTTTACCATTTGAAAACCAATTAAAGTAATTCACATAAACCAAAATAAAGCAGAAAAATAACATGATAATTTCAATGAATGTAGGTGAAAATAGTAGGGAACGGTCAACTTGCATTCAAAATAAAAACCCTTAGCACACTAGGAATAAAAGAAATTTCCTTTATCTGATAAAACATACTGGCAAAAACCTACAGCAAACATCATTCTTAAGGGTGAAATGTTGAAAGCTTTCTCTCTGAGATTCCATGAGAAAAGAATGCCTCAAAATACCAATTCTAATCCACTTTGTATGAGAGCTAATAGCCAGTACAGCAAGTCAAGAAAATGAACTGGGTAAGGGCTGGAAAGATGAATATAAAATTATTCTTATATGTTTATCTAAGGAAAAAATCCAGAATAATAATCTTCATATAAAAACAAAGATAACTAAGTCTACCATGGTTATTAGATACAAATCAAAGCAGAAAAATTAATTTCATGTCTATATGTGAGTAACAGCTAGAAAATGAAATCTGAAAAAAAATGCCATTTAAATTAACACCAAACAATCAAGTACTTGGGAATATATCTCACAAAAAAAATGTCAGATTTCCAACAAAGAAAACTCTAAAACAGTGATGAGATAGATTAAAGAAAATCTAAAGAGATATTGCACTGGAATATAACAAGCTCATATATTAGAAAAGTTAAACATATATCTGGGTATCAATTCTTTCCCAATTAATGTAATCCTAATAAAGATCCCAATAGTTGTGCATGCACAAGTGTGTGGTATGTTGTGCTTTCTAGAAAGGGAGTTGTGTGACACACTTACTTTCCCACATAGCCTGTCAGATTTGCCTTCTAAGGGCCAGGGCAATTGACTAATGCCTTTTCCCCTCAGCAACTCACAATTTTCGTGTTAAAATGGTTTAGAAGGAGGGCAGGGACGTTCACTGGGTTTGCTTATTTAAGACACAGAGGAAGAAAGTCAATAGCCAAAAAATAATACTCATAATAGCTAACATTTTTAGGTGATTACTACCTGCCATCCACTGGTCTAAACTCTTTATATGGACTACTTCATTTAAATGTTATGAAGCAGAAATTATTATTGTTACTCCCATCCTACGATTCTGAGTCCTAAAAGTTAAATAAGTTGCATAAGATCATTCACTCCCAGTTACAAAACTCCGTGACAAAACTTTGAACTCAGAACATTGGCCTGCGATCCCATCTTCTCTGATTCTGTAGTAGGCACTTTAAAAAATGCAAATAAGTACATGTGACTCATGTAATCCAGCTGAATATTCCTGTTTATGAGGATTTAATTCAAAGACACTAAGTAGCAATATCCCTAACACTTAAAACCTTACTAGACTCTTTCCCTGTTTATCATAAAACATCTTCCATAGAAAATCCAAAATTGAAGAACCTTGGTAAATCAAACAAAGCTTTCCCATCTCAAAATCAGACACTTTGTAAAGCAGTGTTTTCATAGATTTCTCCAGTTTTCCTGAACTTGGGAGCTCCCTAAATCCTCAGAAAGTAATCCCTGACTCAGGCATTTATAAAACAAATGACCTTAACTTTTCAATTTATGAAAAAAACTCAAGGAATACTCTTCATCCAACCACGTGGACTCAGTAATATGGAAGAACATCGTTTTCTAAATTTCAACTCACTTAACAAAAATGACTGTGATCACATCCCAGATGGTGGGTGGGTATATTCTCTGGGTCCTCCCCCAACTGGCTGCCCCACTGCATTTAACCTTGTGTCAGTGGGATTATTTCCTTGTTTCCAAGGCTTGGAGAGATGAGGTCCTCTGACTCTTCTTCCCAGGGAAATGAAAACTACTGGTCATATACTGTTGTAGGTTCTTATTTTGTCCTGTCTTCTATAAAAGGCTTTCCTTGACAATGCATGGTTCTACACTAGCCTACTGTTGCTTTCCTTACACCTGCCCCTGCCTTGATCTTTCTGTCTTCGCTCTTTGTTCCTTTAACACGTCACTCTTGAATTAAACACAAAATGCATCCATCTCTCATTCCCCAAAGGATTCCAGCCCCACTTAATCTGCTTGCCCATTTTCATTGCTTAGTATTTTTCACATCACTGCCTAGCCAGGGCAGTTCTACTTCTTATAAAGGTGGCTTCTAAGCTTTACCCTGAAACATTTGTATGCATAATTTGCCTAGTCTAGGTCTATCTCAATTTCACTATCTCCTCTGTGGAGATTTCCCTAGCCACTCAAGGGCAGAAAAGTTAGGTCCCTCACTACATAATGATAGAACGTATGATATGCTTTCCTCTCCTGCATCACTCTGCCTGCTGTCTAGCATAAATGCTGCATGTTTTTTTAGTTTTTTTTTTTTGAGACAGTGTCTTGCTCTGTTGCCCAGCCTGTAGTGTGGTGGTGCCATCTCGGCTCACTGCAACATCCACCTCCTGGGTTCAAGCGATTCTCCTGCCTCAGCCTCCTGAGTAGCTGGAATTACAGGCACATGCCACTACTACCCTAAAAAAATACAAATTTTTGAATTTTTAGTAGAGATGGGGTTTCACCATGTTGGCCTGGCTGGTCTCGAACTCCTGACCTTAGGTGATCCGTCCGCTTCGGCCTCCCAAAGTGCTGGGATTACAGATGTGAGCCACCACACCTGGCCAAATGCTACATGTTGAGTAAAATGTTTTGGTTTCATATATACATACATTTAAAATTTGTGTAATATTAGGGAAGGTAATTAGAGAAGGTAGAGAAGAGTAGGAAAAAGGGAATATAGTTCATTCCACATAAATGTAACACCATTGCCCCCACCCCCATCCGTATCAGAGGAGCCTTGCTTTGTGAGTTTTATGTATTTCTATTTTTTTTTTTTTTTTTTGCCAGTTGCCAAGAGTTGAATAAAAGTTGTCCTGGTTCTTAAGCACTGAGTTACAATAGAATTCCAACAGAGTTACACATGACATCCCACTTGAATGCCCAGCAGGGACTTTAAGGTCACTGTAATAATGAATGGCTGAGAATTAATAGCAGTCGAGCCTTAGGAGCCTTCCTGTGCTGCAGCTGGCCAGAACAGTACTCTGGTTCATGGGCTGAAGACACATATCGGACATGACCACCACAGCTGTGCTGGGCACAGCTGCCCCGCAAAAGCACTGGCGAGTTGGGACCTTGTTTAAATCACTCTGCCCTCTTCTCTCTTCAGACACATTTCCTTTTATATTTTCAACTGCACAACAGCCACATTTGTCTTTTAGAGATGTTCAAGAATGGAGACGGTTTTACCAAACAACATGATCTTCCTTCCCGGGTGCTGACCCCACTCTGCCCTTTTATCCTCCTGACTGCCAACACGTCCCTCACTGAACTCTCTTCCATTGACTTTTTCCATCTCCTCAAGCCGCTGTACGACACGCCTCATCTCTAGGCATTGCCAACTGCACCTCCATGGCGTGGATGCACTAGATCGCTTACATCTCCCTGTATCTCCCACACTGTCTTGGCCTTTGTGCTTTTGCACAAGGGCTGTCTATGACTGAAGCCCTCATTCAGCAGTTCTTTGCCCAGCTACCTCTTCCTTTTCTCAGAAACGCTGATAAGTTTTGGCTGCTTCCGAATTGTCAATGTCTGTCGTTCTCCTACATCCCTTCCTGGGCTGATCAGACGTCTACCTACCACTAATGCTACCAAATTCGAATCAGCTATTACTGTGTTTCTCCCTCACTGAAATACAGATTCCTTGAGAATACTGATATTTTAGCATAGTAATGAGGAGGACAGGCTCCAATCCAAGCTCGATGGCTACTAGTTATGCGATCCTGGACTTCAAATTTAATCCCTCTGTGATTCAGTTTCCTCATCTGTAAAACGAGGATATTAACCATCCTTACTTTATGGGGTTGCTGGAGTGATTTAATTCTACTGCTTTAAGTAGCTCCTTAAAGGAGCCAGTGTGTATAAAAGGCTCAGAAGAGTGCCTGGCTGGCATGAAATAACAATTGGGTTTGCTATCATTATTGTAATTAGGGATGTATTTCTCATACTTAGACCAAGTCAGTACCTGAAACTCAATAACTGACAGTTGAGTGAGGAAATGAATAAAGAATCACGATGCCCTCCTCATTTTACTATTCATGTTTACTTTCAAATGTTTCTATTAAACATTTTGCGGGTAAATTCAGCAATCTTTTGCAAATTTATATGAAACCTACAAGAATAAGGCATTTAGGCATCATCTGTGTGAGCAAAAATCCTGTTTTTTTTCTTAAGATATTAATAATGGAAAAAACTGTAAATTCAATAACAACTTACCAACTTTGTTTAAAATTGTCCATAGCTTATTTTTTAAACAAAACATACATGTTTACTATGCTTATAATAAATGGGCATTCAAAGGCAATTTCATTTGCTATGTAACTGAAAAAGGACATTGGTATTTACATAAAGTTGTATATTAACTACTTACATTTCCTGATGTTAATATCATTTATTGATTTCCTTGCATTTTAATGCATAAGACTTGCATTTGCTTTTTAGCACCACTTATCTCTCTTTACCCATGTAATTCCAAAACAATATATTCTTTAAAGACACTAGAATGATCCACATAGACATCACCAATAAAGTAAGAATTAATCCTTGGAACATGGTTGACACAATTCTAGATTAAAGGGGGAAATAAATAAGAAGTTAATAATTCAAAAAAAATTTTAAAACCTCCCTATTTATTGGTGCCAAATGAAAACTAGATACTACAGAGTCAATAATAAAACAAAATAAAATATATGAATCTATAGTCTTTCTTAACTGGGGTTCCATTAGAGAGTTTAGCTATTATGTCTTAAGAGAGAGCGTGGCAAACTGGATTGACTGTGAGTCAAATCCAGGGTGTGACCTGTTTTTATAAAGTTTTATTGGAGTGCATACCACACCCATTCCTTTACATATTAACTGTGACTCCTTTTTCACTTTAACAACAGAGTTGAGTAGTTGGGACAGAGACCATATGTTCCAGAAAGCTGAAAATATTGTCAACTTTCTCTACAAAGGGCCAGAGAGTAGTATCCTGTCGTAAGACATCCATATGGTGAATTAACTTCACATTTATCCATCTAGGATGCTACCAGATATGTACCATTCTTTGGAGAACTGGAGAGAAAAGTCACTCGAGGCATTTACTGAGTTCTGTGATTCAGATAGAAAAGGCTCCTTTATAGCACATGTGCTGCTGTTTTTATTTCTGAATAGGGTGACATTTTAAATATCTATAATTTATCACCCAAACTGATGTATTTTTGAGTGAAAGTAGACGCTATTCATAATGATGCTGAGGTGACTGGAATAAACTGGGCCATATGGTCACGGCAGTTCTGAGACACCACCCAACTGTGAAGTTAAGAAGCCAACCGAAGTCAGACGAGGCTAATCCAACAGCGTAGCTTTGATTTTTTCGTTTTTGTATTTTCTGACCGCCCGTCCTCCAACCCAACTGCCATAACCCCACTGTCCTTGCGAATAGCAGGTCTACTTCAAACACCACAACACAAATTTAGAACTTACTTTTTAATCCTTTCTCCAAAAGAAGCTATTTCCTCCAAGATGTTTTGAACAGTTGAAACAATATCCTGTACCATGTAGATTCTTTCAATCAGCCCCTTTTTCTCAGATTCCTAGAAAACATAAAAGCAAGATTTAACTCAGTTACTTCATTTTTTTATCATGCTGATATAGAAAATATTATAACATATTATAAAAACATGGCTTTTACCAACAGTCACTATAAAAGTTAAATCATTGTTTTGCAACTTAAATGTTGACTTCGCCCCACCGACCCAGAAAAATCTGTTCACTCACTCAGATGCTACCACTCCTAATGTGTAAGCCTCAGTTTCTACCTCACTGTCATGAGATGATAAAGGGAAGCCCCACAGAACCAAGGGTTTCACTTCCTTGTGGAGGCTGCTGTGTCCCTCACAGAACTCTGCAATCCCATCAGTCTGGCTAACTCTGACTTCCTCTCTGTCTTCACAAGGTTTTCTGCAAGCTCACCCTATCCCTCTCCTATCAGTGTTCTTCAGAGATATTCCTGGCAGGTAGTGCCATGGCATGTTGGAGACAGAGGTAGTATGAGTCGCATATTTTAAACATTCCCAGACTGATGATATTTCATCCATCCTTTGGCACCCACCTCAGAAACAAAGGAAGCAGCATGTCCATGCTACAAAGTAACCCCACAGCGTACTGCTGGGGCTGCAGCCCACCCAGATCATTCCCTTCCAGGATGATCAGCAATTGATTGGGATCTCCTCATTGACACTGGAAACAAATATTAATTCACCTTCCTTAATTTCCAATGCTTCATGTGAGATGGAATTCAGCATTCTAAGAATATTATCCTTCTTCTGCTTATAGAAAACCTTACATGTGTTTTACCATGCTAGGTAACTAACAGTTATGAAACTTAGAAATCACTCAAATGTCAAGATTCCCCGAAGAGCAGTATTTTTGCTCTATTTTTAATATTATGATGCTATGTTCTAGCTCCCTTATGAACTTTGCCGTAATTGAGATGTAGTCCACGAGCTCACAACTCCTGTCTCTCTGGGTCACTGTAGCCACCACATCTATTGTATGAGGCCTAAAACCTCAAACAGCTCTTAGGGAACATTTTTCCTATATAGAAGTTTAGTTGGGTTAAAATTGTACTAAATCGAGCGAACACTTCTAAATTTAAGAGGACATTCCTATAATACCATCTGCACTGCAAAAGAAAAAAATAAAATCATTTTCATCTCATATCTTTTGTTCCATCAAACTGGAGCCATGGATGGAGTGAAAGAGAACCCACTACCAATAGGGATTGCTGGTAAAAGCACCAATATGTCAGAACCGTTGAAAAGCACAAACCTCCCTTCTTACATCTGTCCTTGTTTATGAAACTACTTGGCTGTAACAGACCAAGGAAGAACAGAGGCTAGAATGCCTCACTGTCACCCCCTCTCCAGTAATGTGTACTCAATGGTTTGAATTAATTCTTACCATCAGGACTTATTCTTTTATCCAATCATTCTGTACAGAAGGAAAACCAGGTTCATGCTTCCTTTTGCAACATCAAACTTTCAAGACACATTTACTTTTTTACCCTAATTTGTATTCTCTTTTTCCCTTACTCTAATTCTTCAAGCAGTTTGTGTTAAAAATTAGTTATGCTGCCAGAACATACTAATTCATGCATCTACTGACATCTATTAACGGGCACAATGGTGAAAACCCATCTCTGTCTGCCACATAAGTATTCATGTTTATAAAGGAACATTTGAAAGCATGAGGGAACTTGACCCAAAGGGCAAACGTGGCTTCCTTTTTTCGGCAGCATCCAGTTTAGGTCAAAACAATTTCTTAGAAAATGACTCAAGTTTCCAAGTCATTCAATTTCATAAAAACTTCCTATTTCAATTGTCTAATTTTTTTCCCTATGAAACACCCAAATAGTGAGGTTCTCGTTATGAAGAAAGGATGAGTTAGTATGTCAAAATAACGATTTTCACAAGTCCTTTTACTTTATAATAAATTTGATGTTTGGAGTATTAAATAGCCAAAGACTAGGCTACAGAGTTTTACTATATCTTGAGTAACAGAATAACTTATCATCTGGACTTGTTTACTTTTAAGAGTAGAAGTAATCAGAATTAAGTTTTGAAATGCTGATCAACTGATAACTTGGTTTTATGATATTGGTGGATCTAAACTATTCCATTTTTATTTCACAAATACATTATTTTCAAATAAAAAATAGATTTTTGTATATTAAAATAAACTTATCTAGATATTTTAAAATGATACAAGAAGAATGATTGTGATATATATTCATATACTTTTATCAATTACTAGCTATATCTGTCTATATACCCATGTCAGGATTACTTTTCAAAATAATGTACTTTTAAATAGCATCTTTTTATTTCTAATATTTCACTAAATTGTTCTTAATCATCTTCAGAGTTGCATTTAATGGTCATTAAATTGACACCTTAATTGACTCCATTGTAGAGGATAATTTTTATGAATAACACCTCCTACAAACACTTAGATACCTTGAAAACTCAAAACAAAAATGTGATACATGGAGAATATTCTTGATCTATTTTTAAAATATTGAAATCTGGATATACTTCATCCCAAATATTTTCAAAGGCACTGAAATTTTGTATTCATTCACAGAAGCTTTTCCTGTCAAATATTTTTTCAAGACAATATGTTAGAACATTTAACAAAATGTATGCTGAAAAATAAATGGCATCTAAATTTCTTCCCATTAATGGTTCAGAATATGTATTTATTGTATTAAAAATCACAAGGATTCTTCCCACAAATTAAAATGACCAAGAGCAGAGGCTAACACCTGTAATCCCAGCACTTTGGGAGGCCTTGGCGGGTAAATCACTTGAGGTCAGGAGTTCGAGACCAGCCTGGCCAACATGGTGAAACACTGTCTCTACTAAAAATACAAAAATTTAGCCAGGTGTGGTGGCACAAACCTGTAATCTCAGCTGCTAGGGAGGCTGAGGCAGCAGAATTGCTTGAACCTGAGAGGCAGAGGTTGCGGTGGGGCAAGATCACGTCACTGCACTCTAGCCTGGGCAACAGAGCGAGACTCCGCCTCAAAAAGATAAATAATAATTTTTTAAAAACCTAAAGTATAACTTCAGAATTTAAAAACTGAATCATGCATAGCATTTGATCTTATATATGTTGCTTTTGTAGAAAAATAAAGTGGTTTTTGGCCATTTAAAAAAATTCACTGTCATTCAGAAAAAGCTTCCAAAAATAAAGTTAGTATTTCAGTCATAAAAAATTTTGAATAAAACTTTCCAACTGATTATGACCATAATTTAGAGATATGTTTTCCACAAAAGAGTCCAATAGTTTTGGAGAATGTTTAAGTTAACTGAGATATCTTCAAAGGTTCAGACCTTCCTAAGATGACGATGGGTAAAGAAGAGAAAGTACATACTGCTATATTTGTTTATTTTTATATGTGATGTAATTTTGTCACATAACCTAGTTGATATCTCAACTGTGTATACAAAAATGTTGTAAGTGTGGACACTACAACTTCTAATTCAGCTCTTGGAGCATTATCACTTGTCTGGATGCAATTATGAATAGTGTATCACAGCCAACACCAAGTACATTTCTGTCTCATATATTTCTTCATTTTGGAGGAATATCTTATTAGTTGTGATATTTGCTCCATCAAAATTTGCATTCATATTATTATAAAGTTAAATAAGTCTCAGTATTTAAATTTACAGTGGCATTGTTGATATTAGAAATTACATTATTTGTAGAGTTAACTTGCTTTATTTTGTTTTCAGATATTGGATGAAAAAAATCTAAAGAATTTCACAAAATTATCTGATAGTTTGCATCCTTTGATGGCAGGAAGATTAACAGGTACTTGGTCATTTTTCATATATGTATAAATTAATGTGGAAGAACAGTCATTTGATCTAAACGAAAAGTCATGCTCTACAGAGAGATATGTCAACATACATTCTCAGCTGTATGCATTAAAATAACGTTTTTGGAAATGATTTTCTCAGGTACTTCCTCTTGAAGTAGCTGTTAAGGCTTCTTTGGCAGGTTTCTGACTTGGGGTTTACACATGTCAGTGACGTGATCAAGTCAAGGCCCCAGGGTAGAGAGGAAATGTGAACAAAACATTTATCAACAAGTCTCTTAAGAAATGTACTATCTGTACATGATTATTCATTAAATATGTAATCTTTGTGTTATTTACATATTGAAAAGGTAAAAAAAGATAAGTGCACATTTACTCACTACAATGAGTAAAATAAAATATTCTAAGAGTCTTCAGACTACTTTTTATTCTCTCAGCAGGAAGGCTTAAATTTTGCAAATATTTAACATACACCTACCCTATCATTTCTCATCTCTCCTCCTAACCATTCTGAATCGGCAGTTTGAAAGCTTCGTGAATCTTACAGGCCCTGGCAGTGGCCATGGCTTAATGGGCCAGTAGACATCACATGCTTTCTACCACTGCCTGAAACAAGAAGGGATTAGTTTATCCGAGAGCACTTTGTTTTTTTATGGACCATGCAAAAGCTTTCCTTTAAAGTTAGATGTTAGTTAGTCCCTGAAAAGAGTCAGAAAAATAGAGATGGGTCATTCCTGGCTGTCAGAGTTAACCTGGTGTTAGTCTTTGAGAACTCTGGCCACTGTGCATGCATCCCATGGGCTACTAGAAATGACCACAGAGGAAGATGAAAGCTTAAATTGAAAGCCAAAGCAATGCATCCCACTTTGTTACAGTGGAAATAGTAAATGAAAACTTTCTGGGAAAACAGGGACCTGTTATTAACCTGAATCACTTTTCTCTAAAATTCATTAGTAAACAAAGAAAACAGTTATTTCCAGAGAATCTTCTAGACAGTGAGGAGAAAAAAAAACAACTTTTTTTTTCACATGTTTCTACCCCTTCCTTAAAATCCCTGCACTGGGCATTTGCTACTCATGTGAGAGAGGAAAATTTCCATCTGAGCTCAGGTATCTTAAGGATTAGCAGTAAATGTAGTTTTTGTTCTCTGAATGCCTTTAAAAATGGCCTTTGGACAATGTGTATTTATCAAGGTATGATAGCTTCCATGCTACAAGATTACATTTTCATAGCTTGGATGTTTCATTGCTATCTTCCATTAACCTCTTTTTGGCTGTACCCTGCTTGAAATAAGGGATCAACAGATAAGACCAGGCTGTTTTATCTGACCCTGTGTTCTTAGCACCAACAACTGTGGTGGGTACATCCTCAGTGTTGCTACAGTGCTTACTTGAGGGAGAAATGAATGTACAGAGGAAAAAATAGAGTTTATCAGGTTTATAGTAGTATTAAATAATTATTTACATCGACCCAAGAAATAAACAAGTGCTTGGGGTTTGAGAGAAGATTGTAGGCCTTATAAATATAACAGAATGACTGAAAGGCTAAACTCAAGCTTGATGACTTTTGTGAATCCTCTTCCTAAGGATGCCAGTCTATGCTGACTACTGTCTCTGTTCTCTCAATTTGCATTATACCTCTATCATTTTAATCATCCTAACAGCAAATGTTCTTTTTACTCTCTGTACTGCAGAATTTGTCTTTTTAAATAAGATATTATTGATTTTATGGTCTTTTTAATTACATCTAGCACTATACCAAGGGACATAGTACAGGATATATTACATAGCCTTCAGTATTAGTATTTCCATTATAGGGAACTTTGGTCCAGGGAAGTAAAATGATGTGTCTACATATACCAGACCATGGAGTCAGACCATGGGTTCAACTCTGGTCTTGTCATCTACTAGCTTGATGATCATGGCAAATGCTTTATGCTTTCTGAATTTCAAGCTCAATATCTGGAAAATATATATCATTATCATTACTCTAATTGGAGTGTGGAGAAAAATATTATCACATATGTAAAGTACCTAGTGTATTCCAGGTGCTTCATAAACACAAGTTCCTTCCCTTCAAGAAGGCAAAGCTGCAAAAGAAGGAACAACCTTTCGTCTAGTTTAAAGAATACTGGGGTTAATTTAAGTTTCAAAGAAAATGATCTTCCAGGACAAGTCTACTCATGTTGCCCTGAGTTGTATGAAAGATCATCTGCAGTTCCATCTGCATCATGCTGGCTTTATTTACACGTTTCAGATTGAACCAGGAAATGTGGTGATAACACAGTTTAGAAAACACAACATTACATCTGCTGTTGCTACCAAACTGCCTAGGAAGAGGAACAGTGATTCATTCAGAAAGACAGAACTGCTCTCACATGTGCTTCTATTTTCCCTTAACATACAAGGCTTCCAATTTACAGAGGGCAATGTGTAATAAAAATAGTGAAGGCCACTGGTGTGATTAAATAAATGAACAACATAATTGTGGCTAAATACATAGTTTTAGATTCCTATATTTGAAAAAGAAGGGTATCATTTCTCACTACAAATGTGAAAAAATGTCAAGGCATAAATAAAATTCACATGCTTTATGGGTCCACTTTGTGAGCAAGCATGAATCACCAAATAATGAAGAGATGAAAGCATGGAATTTTTTAAATCCAGACTTTAAATTTCATAAGGTTTCCTTGTTTTTAAGCACACGATAAAGAGTGACACTCACTGTAAGAAAAATAACAAACTAACTTGGTAACCTAAAAATACATATCATATGAAGATGGGTACAATCCCACCATTTTTTCATTATTAATTTATAAAATGTTAAAAGGATTGAGTATTTTTGCTAACTTTTGTAAGGAGTTGAACTAAGAACAAATAATGTGTCTGTGTTGTAACACAATTGTTCTTTTTAAAAAAAAAATTTTTTTTTTAAATCAGAGGGCAAATCTTTCCTTCCTTAAGGCCTTGTGTTGTGTCTCCAGTGAGTATAGCACTGTAGGTGCAATAAACTAGCTTGGAGCCTCTGGCAGAGAATTAACACCATCAACATGAATTTACAACTAGGAATTAATTATATAATTCCTACATCTTTCCTACATGTTCTGCTTCAGAAAACTTCACATTTCTTTATTAATTCCATAAGCAAAACTAGAGACAAAGTCCTGAAAATTGACCATGTCAGAAAAAATCCTTGTGACATGCTTAAAAACTGAGTAATATGTCACAAGATGAAAATAATTCTCAAGAGATTAATGCAAAATTTTTTATCTCAAAATCCTCTTAGTAATTTCAAACATCTAAAGATGCAAAAACATACCTTTAGACTTTAAACAAGAATATGTTTAGTCTGTTTCATCCCACTGAATAGTAAAAGCCTCTAATTTGAAAACTTGAAAAATTATAAACATGAGAAATTGATTGAGTGGCATTTAGCATGAAAAAAGGCTCAGCATCTGTCATAACAAAGAACAAGCAGCAATATTTCTGATACATAAAATTAAAAATTATTCTTTGGGAATCCCAGCAATGCTCCAGGAACTGTCATTTAGAATTTATTCCCATGAGGCATTTTATGGGCATGCAGAGACATACATACACACACACACCCACACCCGGAGTCAACTCCACAGCTCATGCTATTAAAATGGAGTGGGGAGATACGTACTCCTTCTTGAGTGTACTTCTCTCTCAAGTAGTTCTTTTGCTTTGGGAAATGAATATAAAACAGTATTTGGATTCTGAATCAATATCATTTCTAAGCGGTTTTATATTGCTCTATCTGTTCATTACATAAAGCACTTACACACTGCACTGGTATTTACCAACACATTTTTTTTGGGGGGGGGTGGGGAGGTCTGCAACATAAATCTCATCTAGTATCAAATAATAGGGTTGAAAAAGTAAAAGGAATAAACAACCAGCTTAAGAGGAAGATACTCATAAAATACAACTGAAAAATTGGCAACCGTTTAGGACATAACAAAATTTGGAACTTAGACCCTTGAGAGATTAATTCCATTAAATGTCTCTCTGCACTAAGTGACAGAACGCCATGTCACCACAAGGTAAACAGGGCTAATGGTTTTCCAAAACTGTAACTAATGTAGATAAATATACCATCAGCAGCAGTTGCTGGTTTAGCTGTGTGAAGCCTTTTCTCCAAGGTACAGTAAAGGAGCAGGTATAAGATAAAATATTTACGTGATTCAGCAAAGGAACAAGTTAAGTAATTCTTATTACCTTAAGATTCAGTTCAAACATCACCTCCTGTTAGCAGTCCTGACTCACCTAGCATTATTCCTCCTCTGTTTCCCAACAGAGCGTATACAACAACACTGCAAACCTTGATGAAAGCAGCAATCTTAGGGCAATGGGATTTGTTGCAATTTTTGTATTCATAGAGGTTCTGGTACAGAAACATCAATAAATGTTGCCAAAATAATGCAGAAAAATGAACCAATAAGTTAATGACCGGTTTCCTTCACAACAATGGAGCATGGTAAAAAATAAGCAAGATTTAGACCGGAAGAGATGGGTCTGAGTCTTGCCACTATCCTGGCTGAGAAATCTTAGATATGTTACTTAATTTCTCTTAGCCTTTGTTTGTTCATTTGTAGACAAGGGAACATACCATGACATTTAATGTTTTAAGTACTGAATTAGCTACTGCACATAAAAGCATCCTGTAAACTGTGAACACTCTAAAATACTAATATTTTTATAAATCTAATTGCTTAAATAATTCCTACTCAAAATGGCCTTGTTTTAATTTATTACTCATTTAATTTTATTTAATACTTTATTCCAGCGAGTACTTTTCCATTGAGGAAAAAAAGTGGTATCCCCACCTTTCTATTATCTCATAAACTCATTGGATAATTGGGTGAGCCACACTAAAACAAATGGGGGATTTATTTTTAAATACAAAAGACAGAGCTACTATTTTTAGAAAACCAGTCACTGGTAGATTGGTCCAATGTCTTCTACCTTCTCGTGATGTTTATAATTTTAAGCAATGGGAAATGAAATATCTAGATGCAGTACAGGTTGCATATCTTTATCCAAAATGCTTGGGACCAGAAGTGTTCTAGATTTTGGATTGTTTTGGGATTTGGGAATATATGCATTATTCTGGTTGATCATCTCTAAGTTAAAAATCAGAAATCCAAAATACTCCAATGATCATTTCCTTTGAGGATTAGAGCTCAAAAAGTTTCAAATTTTGGAGCATTTGGATTTCAAATATTTAGATTAAGGGTACACAATCTATATAAACTACAAAAAAATCAGAGCCCCTGACAGTATTTGGTCAGACAATGCACAGTAGCTAAGAGAAGGATAGGTAATTCATCCGATTGAGTCTGGCATATCACATTTCATAATATTTGAGAATAACATAATAACTACAATCCTTAGAATAGAAATCAGAAAGATAGACATGTACCAGGAAAATCAGTGAGCCTGACAATAAGTAGGATGCTCTGAATAATGTTGCAAAAGGCCAGATTGATATCATCACTGGATGACTTCTAAAGGTTACAAAGTCAAAACATTTTTCAGAATGAGAGTTTGATTTTTAAACAGAGTATTTGAGCAACCGATTTGCCACAGGACTACAGGAAGTTGGGAAGGCAACCTCCTCTCATCCGAAACATGCGTAAACTGATAATTAAGAATTGGCTGGAATCCACTTCACTATAAAAGGCTTGAAAGATAGTATGATAAAAATATTAGCAATTAAGTCATTTCATCACTAAAAACCGTATTAAATCAAATTAAAAGGACTTAAATCAGAATGACCATGCACTTTAGTCCTCTGAAAATTATCCATAAGCAGATCTTTTACAATATGCCCTATATATAAATTGTATATCCCTGAAGGTGAGTGTGTGCACATGTAACTATTGTAACAATTCAAAGATACTCTCTGGCTTTTATTTTCTTAAAAATACAACACTTTATCGTTGTAAGTACCACTGCTTATGCCATAGTTTAAAAGATTACTAATCAAACCAATTTAGCATATTTTGGACATCACTTTCTTAAAAAAGCACAAACAGGCTGGGCATGGTGACTCATGCCTATAATCCCACAATTTTGGGAGGCTGAAGTGGGCAGATCATATGAGGCCAGGAGTTTCAGACCAGCCTGGGCAATGTAGTAAAACCCCATCTCTAATACAAAAATTGCCCAGTGTGGTGGCACATGCCTGAAGTCCCAGCTACGCAGGAGGCTGAAGCATGAGAATCACTTGAACCTGGGAGGCAGAGGTTGCAATGAGGTGAGATCACACCCCACTACACTCCTGCCTGGGTAACAGAGTGAGTCTGTGTCTCAAAAAGAAAAGAAAAAGTAAAAAACTACTCTCATCATTAGTGTGTAAGACTTCCTCCATGAACAACAGTTTTCTCTAGTTAGTATATTATAGATAATCTCTTCTCTCTCTCTGGAGCAAGGAAACACAGGGAATGAGGCATAGTGGACTTAACCATGTCATCTAAAGGACTCTGAAGGTTAATTCAGTGAGAACTCCTTTTAAATTCATGCCATGTGCTCTTCTACTAAGAAAGCCCTGCCTGGGTAATAAGGAAGGGACAAATCAATTTAGAGGATGTAAAATCATTTTAAACACCAAAATTAATGGTTTAAAATGTACTTAAATTTTAATGATGACAAACTAATTTGTGAAAATAGAGTATAAATACAAGATCCATTTGCATCCTTCCATTATACTATGCTCCTCAATCAATCAACAAAAAAGGAATAGATGTGTCTTATTTTCTTAAAGGAAAATGTCCATATCTGTTTTTCATCCACAACTGACATAAAAGGGTCATATTGTTTTTCATAAACACTGTCAGGCAATTGTGAGCTCACTGATGATCCTAAAAGAACAGATCATTCAAGTCCTATTTCTGACAACCTAGTTATGAACAAACCAAACCACAATGCCAGCCTTAGAGCACAGTTTCTTTTTGATAGCATTAAGCAGCGCTTTTTTTTTCTTTTATTACATGCCCTTATTATTCCTTCTTCCTGATGTTAATTGAAAATGCTGAAATATTCTATGTAAGCGATTGTTGGACTGGAAAAAGAAAGAAACTCTACTGCAAGTATTTATACCTTCTGTAATGAAAACAAGATATTATTGTCTTGCATGACCTTTCCTAAGTATGGGATACAGCATTTTACACAATAGTTTCTTGGTTCATGCTTCAATTACTGACCTTTACTGTGTAGAAAATTAATGCAATTTTCATTGTAATCCATCCGTACAAATAAGGTCCACATGGAAGGATTCCACATATGGAATCTAATACAAATAGGAAATGTCAACTGATTGCTGTTGGCTGAACTTAGCTATTATCTGCTTGTTCTGGAGTCCCTAGAAAACCAGACTTGTAACAAGCAGTTTCTTACATGAGCCATCAGGTATTAGAAAGGAGGATTTCCTCTCTTCAAAGTTTAGCTTGTACATTTCATCTCCTAAAAGGCAAAAACTGAGTTACCTGAAAGTTCTATGTTATCACTGAAAGTCCACAAAAGAAAAGGCAAAATTGTGAAGTCTAATCTGGTTTCTAATACAAGTTACTACCATGAACTTTTCACGATGCTAAGGAACAAGGGGTTACAGTGATGTCATTTTACAACAATCCCTGTTCCAGACAATAAAAGTATGACAGACCCCAGACTGTGTCCTGGTCTGTGCATCAGAGACAGGCAGAACATGGCAAAGCATTCATCTCCCGGGGAAGCTGTGCCAACAGGTCCCGGCACGCTTTTATCTTCCACAGTCATCCGTGATAGTATTTGGTGGGAAGGAGCACTGGCAATTAAAGAGTGTCACCTTCAAGACGGATGGTTTGGGTAGAAAGGGGTTTATCTCCTCTTCTGGTTTTGAACAAAATGGCTGTGTGTTTATAATTTGTAAACAGTTCATCTCTCACTGAGTGTGTTACAGTTCCCAGAAACAAGGTCTGTCATGACTAACACACAACAGAAGCCAGAAGGGCTCAGTGGGTAAGACCTTTCTTCCAGCTCACTATGATGGAGTCACCCAATGACTGTATGTCCTGGTCTATGACAAGCACATCTCAGTGGTAGAAGCTGATCCACATAGAGAAGAAACCGAGTGTCGTAATACATATGTGGATATGCACTCAAAAAGTCTAAAAGTTGAAAATCCCTGTAGTTTATAAATCCCTTACAGAAGGAAGAATGAAAAGAGATGGATAGGATGAAAAAATATGCCAGTCTTCCTTAACAATAGAAGGGTTGTGTTAAATAGAAGTTAAAGTATCATTTTAGATTTATTCCTCTAGAAGATTTCATAGAAATATAAAATTGGGAAAGCAAAACCACCATGGTTATACTTGTCTATTAAAAAGTGCTATTAAAATACTATAATAAAAACATGTTAAGAATAAACTTTCCCTGGAGGGAATAAGAACCCTAATGCCACTGCCCTCAATGTGGGATAGGCTGGCACAGCTGGTATGGGTTGGGCCATACTGGGATGAATCCAACAGCTCGCAGGCTTATCCTTGTGGATGCTACCATTCCAACTCTTTCTTCAGTCATCCTTGCCCAGAAAGGTTGAAAGCACAGAGCTAAGGCCTGTCTCTTCAGACCTACAGGTAGCTCTTGAATTACATCAGTGGTAGACTAGACCTTGACAACCACTAGTCTAGACTATGGCCTGATTTTGTTGATTGCCAGTCACTGAACACCATTTTTTAATTCATCTTCTTGTTGGGCACGCTCCTTTATTAGATGGAACACATGGTCATAGTTATTCCTAAAGGGTGGAGGACATCCTCTTCTACTGGTGGCTCAGCCAAACAGGAAGAAATCTTCCTACCATCCAGACCTTGGTTTATAAATATTTAGAATTCGCTTAATGTGATGTTGTGATATAAGAAGAAATGTATGTTTGTTCTTTGTCCCTGGTTCCTGGCACAAAGCTCCCAAAATTCCTGGAGTTTCCTAAGTGATGAGAGAGACATGAACATCTTTTGCTGTAATACTTGGTTTTGTCCCCAGTTCCTAAAATAGCTCCAGAGCTAGAAAGGTGAGAAGATCATCTTTTGCTATTCATAACAAGTCCCTCGTGTTCTTTTTTTTTTCTGAGATGGAGGTTAATTCTGTCACCAGGCTGGAGTGCAGTGGCACAGTCTCGGCTCACTGAAAACTCTGCCTCTCAGGTTCAGGCGATTCTCCTGCCTCAGTCTCTCAAGTAGCTGGAAATACAGGGGTGCACCACCAGACCCAGATAATTTTTGTATTTTTAGTAGAGATGGGGCTTTATCATGTTGGCCAGGATGGTCTCGAATCTCTTAACCTTGTGATCTGTCTGCCTCAGCCTCCCAAAGTGCTAGGATTACAGGTGTGAGCTACCACAGCTGGCCAACAAGCCTCTTTCAACCACACCTGAGTTTCTGTTAATGAGGTGATTTTTGGAAAGCCTCTAATGATAGGGGAACCAGCCGTATGATTAGAAGGCTGGAACTTTTAGTCCTCCCTAGCTCTGACCTGCAGGGAAGGGAGAGGGGGCCAAAGATTGACTTAAACACCAATGCCCCAAAATTTAATCAATTATGCCTATGTAGTGAAGCCTCCATGAAAACAAAAATACTATACTCGGGAAGCTTCTGGGTTGATGAACACATGGAGGAGCTCTAGGGTGTGCCTAGAGAGGGTGGGGAGATTCCACATATATTCCCCCATGCACTGCCCTGTGTATTTCTTCCATTTGGCTGTTCCTGAGTTGCATCCTTTATAATAATCAGCAAATATAAGTAAATATTTTCCTAATTTTGTGAGCCATTCTAGAAATTTACTAAATCCAAGGAAGGGGCTGTGGTGAACCCCCACCTGATAGCTGGTCAGTCTGAAGAACAGGAGGCCTGGACTTGCAGTTACCCCTTCATACAGGTTTAAAATAATTTCATTAATACTTTAGTTTTTCTTGGTAAAGCATCCCATTATAAACCTTATTAACTTAGCTTTCCTTTCGCAATTAATATTCAATGACTTAATCACTCAGAAACCACTCACATCAAGTCATCAAGAAGAAACTTGCATCTGTGAGACCCTTTTCTGAAAAAGGTCATTTTTCTTTAAAAGTATTATACTTGATTTTATTATTTTACTATTAATGATCCTCTTAAAAAAAAACAAATAAGATTTACTTTGTAATCCACCCCATTTGCTTCAAATGGGCAAAACCATCTGGTCCACTCAATTAATTTTAAGGCTCTTTGTATCCTAGAGCCAGTGTCTTTTGAATACATTTCTATTGGGCATTTACCCTGGATACTGACTTTCAAGGTGTCCCCTTTTGCCCTTTCCTCTCCACAAACCTCTGACATGTTACCATCCCTCGCCCCAGATACCCACAGGTTAAAGGGACTAGAAGTCCATTAAGCTAGTAGCATTTTATTTGGCAATTCACTTGTTTCATTTTATTCCAGAAGGTTTGTCTGAAAGCGTAATGACAACAAAAGCAGCAGATTTGAGAGATTCTCCCAGGAGAAGGAAAAGGACAGATGTACACAGACATATAGCTGAAAATGCTGCCAGCAACAGCTGGGAAAGTGACAAGCGCGGGAGTGGGTGACCACCCCACAGAGTGCAGACAGGAGCCTGAAGGAACAGCAATTTCACTTGATTTACTTTTGACTTCCTAGGCTACCTTTTATCTAGAAAGGGAAAGGCTAATCTTGGCTTGCATCCAACGAAAGGCCTCCTATAGATATGCTTTTTATAACATTTCAATTATTCCTATTTTACCCCTTTCAACCTTATTTTCAAAAATCTTAGAAAGGGACATCCTTTTTAAAAGTTACATTAATATTACTACACTGCTAATGCCATAATACAAAAAAGAAAAAGAAGAGAGAGACTCAAGCTGGAGGAGTCCTATCTGTTGACAACACTAGTGTTTTTTTGTGTTCTGGAACATACGCACCTTGTCATCTTCATCCTCCTCGTCATCTATGTCTGTGCTCTCCTGAAAGGAAATCCCACAACGTGTTTATGAAAACATCAACCGAAATTAACAAATGCAAATTAAACTCTGACACATTTTAAAGCTTGCCTACGGACTTTAAGCATTCGTATTTTTGAAATGCATTATAACCTCTTAAAATATAACTCTTTTAAAGTTCAGGGATGCTGTGGCAAGACTCTAAACAATATGCACAATCCACATAAAACTGTTAACTATAAATAAAGCTATTAGGCCAGTGCCCTTTGAAGGCATCCAGCTTTAAAAATGCATTGCTGAGTTGTACTTTCTGTAAACAGTGTTGTTCTTATTCTGACAAATGAACCAACTGCTACGTTAAGGCTGAGAATACCATACTCTGCTAGTGCTAGGCTCATTGTTAGAATGACTGCTCTCTCCCTTTGGGCCATTACTGAAAATCAGACAGTATAAAATGCATTAGTGTAAATATAATCAATCTGAAGAATAAGTTACAGGTTTTTCTGTGGCATTATTATTTTACCCTGGGTTTAGGGTTAGAAGTGGCAGGTGAGGGAAGGAGACTCATGGCTCAGATCTGGACTTAAGGGTGCCTGGCTTTAGCTCAGGTGCCACAGCACTAGCTGTACCACTAACGGGCTTGTTTGTTTAATGTAAAAATCTTGCGGATTTAATAGCCAGAGTTTGATCATAGCACTGCAATGTTTAAAAACTATTATCTGTCGGCATACAATCAAATAGGTTCAGTAGTTCGGAAAGAAAGCTCAGTATTAGACAACAGGGTCTATTTTCAGCTTGAACACTTGCATTTCTGCTTAATCTTGCAAAGATCAGGCATGCTGTTCAGATGTTATTGTTCCAATAGTCAAAAGAATTGTCAGTATCATACTCTTAAAAGGGAGTAACTCTGAAGTATCCAGAGAATACTCTGCTACATTTCATAAAACCACTGAACAGTCATCAAGAAATTTCTTCAGGGCCAGTATGGCCTTACCTCCTAGAATTCTCGCAAGATTCAGCTAGCAGTTTTTGTGACGCTCATGGGTCCTCTGGGGAACTAACGAAGTAACAATTGTCTGCAAACATGTCTCATGAAAGCCAATGGATAAACAGGAATGTAATGGAAACAGGTTATGGGAGAGAAAAAACACTGTAATTAGAAGTCTTTAGCTTGGGACATGGTTCCAGTAGTATTTGCTTTGTGACTTTAGGCAGATCACTTTGCCACTATACACTGTAGTTTCTTCAGATATAAAATAAAAATAGTTTTTGTCTCCCTTAGAGTTGTGTTATCAAACTAAATTAGGTAATTATTTTCAATTTTTATAAAGGCTTTATACACATCACACTTATGTGCATATGGATGTATTACACACGTGTACCAGTATATGTACATGCTCACACATATATGCACATACTATAAACATACATGATATACACAGTGGGCAAAATAAAACAGTAAACTTTGTAAAAATGTTAGTTAACAACATTGATACTAGAGATGTTTCTTTGTAAACATTTCCCTCATCTATAACTCTGTGAAACCTAGTCCTTAAAAGGATCTATTAAAGCCATTCATTTATTAGCTGGTTCTATTTTCTCACTGATTTGTGTTCATGCCTATTGCACTGAATAATCAAAATCAAACAGAATAAAATTTTGCAATTGCCTGAGGTTTTTCCTTTTGCCACAACATTCATTTTTTCCCCACCTTTCTTCCTTCTTAAGTGAAACCAAAAACTTCTCTTAAATCCATTATAAGGACATAAGATAAAACAGCCAGGATTTGATTGACTCTTGGGAAACCCAATGTGAAGGTTATCTATCTAGAAAAGAAATTAATCAAGCCTCCGGACTTTAGATTTTTGTTTTAAAAACTTGGTTCTCAAATCTGGAATGCCTAGATTACATCAAAGGAGCCTACAAATACAAGTTCCTGGCCACCTAGAGCAGAAAAAGATCTTATGGGGTGCAATGAGGGGGCCAGGGGCAGGAGAGTCAGTGTGGAAGTGAGATGAGCAGATGTGGAGAGCTGTCTTTGAGAAAGGGTCTTGCTTTCTTCAACAGGACAGGAAGTTTAGGAATTTTCAGACAAATGTGGGCACTTGCAAATAGACAGATCTATGCCCACCTACTCTCTGGTTGACCTGGGAGTTGACAAGCCTCTGGGAATCTCCTGAGCCTTCGAGCCAGAGAGAACAATGCATGAGATGCCTTTATGGAGAGGCTGGAGTTAGCCCTGCAGTGCTCTTTGCATGCTCAGCAAGGGCCCACAGAGTCAGCAAAGGTTTCTCGCTAGTGAATGAGAAGGTTGTTCACAGGAACCCTACAGAGAATCAGATGAGCACACAGACATGTGCTACCAGCATGGAAATGGTAACCGTGAACCAGAGGCTCCCCATCATGCTAAGGTCGTATGCAGGCCAAGACTCAGGAATGTATGATGCCACAGAAAGAAGACTCCAGATTGTACCTGAAAGACCTCCACTCCAAAATGAGTGCATTTGCAGGGCTGCTCCTTACATTTCAAATGAAATGGACTTGGGTCATGATTTGGTGGTGGTGGTAGTTTGTTGTTAGCACATTTTTCAGCAGTCAAATGTCAGAACTCTGAATCCTTGCTTACCTGGCTGTCCTGGATGCTGCTGGCCTTGCCTTTCATAGGTCTGATGAAGTTGTAGACAAAGATCAGCAACAATGCCAAGGGGATCATGTAGAGCTCAAAATTCCAGACAGTGATCAAAAATACCTGATTGGAAGACAAATAACAATAGATGACTGCTTGATAAAACAGTAGAGGAGCAATCAAATTCCTTCTCACTGACTTAAGGAGATTCAATTGGACTCTTCTCTAGTCATTTTCAGAAACGGTTCCAAACAGGTACACAGACACAACCATCAACTCAGTTTTAGAACTGGTAGTATAGAAAGAGCTGGTAAGTCATGCTCTGGAATAGACAGATACAGTAGCTTCATATCTGAAAACCTCATGGGTTTTAGTGTGCAAGAATTTACAGAAAGCAGTACAAAAAAAAGTCCAAGTTCGCAAAGAGGCATGCCACAGGCCAGATTTTGCCAAAAGTGAGGTTTATTGGAATAAGAAAGAACCATTACTTTTTCAGTTGGCTGCCAATATTGAAAATTCCAAATATTTCAGAGAAAGATTTTAGATTTCCAAACTCTGGTTAAAATGCTTAAAATCTACCAAATTTGAGACTGTATGGCCACAAGAAAATGATTGGCTAGCACTGTCTAGATCAGAAAAGGTATTCTCTTAGCTGCTCAATTTCTGTCAACCTCTGAAATCTGTGACTCCTCACATAGAAAGGAAAGTGACAGTTTGAGACTTGAGTCCAACTGCCTATCCTACAATAATTACTGGAAACATGAATGAGAACAAGAGGGTTCTACTTCCAAGAAACACACTAATTAGGATAAATAAGGTGAGAACACCTTTTAATTAAAACATGAGGCATGAGTGAAATCTTGGGCAAATTACTTCAAAATTTAAGTCTCACTTTCTTTTCAAATGCACAGATAGTCTAGGAGATGAAATAAGATAATTTGTGGTTTTCAGCTGTCTGTACTTGAGAAATTCACTGCTATAACATATCAACTTAGAAGAGGCAAATTATTGCATCTTAAATATGAAATCTTCCTTTCCAAAAGCAATACTGTTTTATTGCTAAACAAATTTTCTCTTTGTGTCTATCATACATTGCTTTTTAAAATTTTAGTCCTCATTGTAAATAAAATCACTTCTTCCATTATGTTTTTCAAACTTGTCATTATTTACATACAAAAGCAAATAATTTACAAATATGTTTTTTAACATTAGTAGCCTTACTGAATATTCTTATATCAAATAGTTTATTTCATTCCTATGAGGTTTCTAAGAATATAGTCACATAATCTGCAAATACGGATTCTCTCCCATTCCTGTTCTATATTTGTAACTTCCTTTTTTTTCCTGCTTGATTTAATTACTTCTACAAAACAATGTTAAATTGTTCAGAGAGATCATTGTTTAATTCTTGGCTTTAATGAAAATGCTTCTAGATTTTCATATTTTTACCATTAAGCATGATGTTGGCTTTCACTTTGAACTATATAAATCTTATTAAGAATACACACACAAAAACCATTTTTAATATCAAAACATTTACATATAGGTGATCATGATGCTATATATCTTTGAAATGTTTTATACTCTTTCGAATCTGTTCAAAACTTAATAAAAACGTTTTAAATAAACCTGTGAAATGCTATGCAATTGCTGGGGAGTGATTTACTTCCAATTACGTGGTCACTTTTAAAATAGGTATAATGTGATACTGAGAATGTATGTTTTGTGGATTTGTGGGAGGAGAGTTCTGTAAATATTTGTTAAGTCTAGTTGTTCCAGGTCTGAGTTCAAGTCCTGGATATCCTTGTTAATTTTCTATCTCGTTGATCTGTGTAATATTGACAGTGTAATGTTAAAGTCTCCCACTATTATTGTGTGGGAGTCTAAGTCTCTTCGTAAGTCATTAAGAACTTGCCCTATGTATCTGGGTGCTCCTGTAATGGGTGCGTATATATTGGTTGGCTGCTTATTTGTTATTTTCATCCCCTATTCCTTCCTGTCTCCATTGTTAAGCACAATTATTGGCATAAAAGAGGTTTTTAATACCCATTTTTAGACTGTATTCTAGCCTGGGCAATAAAACAAGAATCCCATTCTCTCTCCCTCTTTCTCGTCCTCTTTCTTTCTCTCTTTCATTCTTTTTTTTCTTTCTTTTGCTGTTTCTTTTTCCTTTTCTCTCTTTTTCTTAAAAAAAAAAAAAAAACGTTTTAAATAAAAATTTGTCCAACAATTTTCACAAGGGTATAATTTTTAAATTCAGGAATGGTTGGTAGCTAACCAACTGTTCTTTCAGTATCTTCTGAGATAAGGACGATTTTATCCTTTTCGTTTTAAGACATCAATATGGTGATGTATTTATAATTTCATAATTTGAAGGAATCTTGTATTTCTGGGAGAAACTCTTTCACTGAGGTGAAACAGTGTTGTATTTTATTTTCTAATACTTAAAGATGTTTTGCATAGACACTAGTGTTCTTTTTGTCAACCTTCCTCACTCCTGTTCCTCTCATTTCCAAAGGCAACCTTGTCCTAAATTTAATGTGAATTATTCCCACCTGAGGACACCCCAGATTTATATTAAAAATAACAAAAATGTTCCTATCATTCTGCAAATAATTTAACCAATAGTATGTTTTATATTTGTTTTCATGGTGTATGCATAAATCAAGTACATTTATTTTAATTAATATGGTTCCCATTCAAATGAATGCTCTGCAATTTGTCGACTATACTCCCTTATCAATGCAAACATGGGCTGAAATAGCGCTTTTACGTAATCAAATATATTAAGTATTTTACATTACAATTTATGCCTTTAATGGTCAGTGCTCTACTTAAGAAATCATATTCTACCTTGAGTTAATACAGCTATTTCTTTGTGTTTTCTTCTAAAAGATAATTGTGTATGTGTGTATGATCTTTATTGTGTCTCAAATTTGTTGTTTTTAATTATTTCTTTAACTCAGGCATTCAATGTGAGCTTTTTCCTTATAGATAGCCATCTTTTACAGCTAAATTCCTATGACGAGCTCCATTTTTCTCGTTGATCTACATTGCTACTTCTGTCAGTATACCAAGTTCCTATGTGAGTGTGCCTCCTGTCAATATACCAAGTTCCTACATGAGTGTGCCTATTGTTTCTGAGCCCTCTAAGTTCTCTATTGATATATTTTCCTATCTTTTGCCAAGACCATATGTTTAAACTATAATGTAGTAATCATACAATATCTGAGTAGGCAAGTCTCTTATTATACGCTCAAAATTATCTTAGATTTTTTTCACCCTTTACTCTTCCACATATATTTCAGAATTAATTTATAAACTTGTATACAACTGAGAAAAATTATGACTGAGATTGTCTTGATAATTTAAAGATAATTGGTATCTTGATATTGACATTTCATAATGATTATTTCTCTATATTCAGGACTTCTTTTATGTATCTCAAAATATTTTATTACTTTCACTGTACTGTTTTCACTGTACATGTCTTTCACTGTACATGTTTTTTTTAAAGTAATGTGGAGTTTAACACTATTATAAATAGCAAAGGAGCCATTTAATAGGTTAATGCTGGGTATAGAATTACTAATTTTTATATATTGTTACATTATTTCTGAGCCCTCTTATTAGCTGTAAGAGATTGCAAATATATTCTTTTGTAGATCTAATGTAGAAAATGATATAAACTGCAAATCATGACAATTTTCCTTCACCTTCTTCCATTCTATATGTTACTTTTCTCCTAGTGCTTTAGTGTTAAACCTCTTTGATTTTTTTTTAATGTGTAAGTGTGAAAATTTTGAAATACTTTTTATATCAATAAAATCAAACCACACTGATTTCCTCCAGTGTGGCTTGCTCCATCAACTTTCTTTTATTAAATGTTTTATAATATCAACTATATAATCTTTCCCTATAATTTTCTATCTTTACAAATGTCTCTTTTTTATATAAAATAAGACATAGCAAAAAGTAGGGCAACAGTTACTTCAAGTAAGAAGTGGCTGATTTTCTCCATAAAACTATGGAGAAAAATCGGGACATATCATTTTAAATTTATTTTCTTCATTACAAAACTATGTATGTCTTTGAAAAAATTACTTGAACAACCACCAGTATTAAGGAGATAGTTGTGTTAGGTAAATACCTCATTTGCCATAGGATTTGCCTCTATCAGGAATAGTTAAGCAACCCGTAAGTGTTTTACAACAAAAATTGAATTATTTAAATATCACATTCAAATAACCTAAACCTCTTTTAGAGTGAGACTATAGTGCCTTTAGATATATTTTTTATACCAATGCATAATTACAACTTCTGTAGTGAAGTACTGATTTCTTAACAAACATATCTTTCAGGAAAAGCAAATATAAGCCCTAGGAAAGATAAACACATACACACACACACACACAGCTTGATATATATATATATATTTTTTTTAAGAAAAAAAATGCCCAATTATCTGAGCATCTGCAAAGAAAGAGAGTTGTAACTTTGAAAGAAGGATCTGCATGGAGTTACTGAAAAATGTTTGTTTGTATTTTTGATCCAAGAGCACCTGTAGTACTCTGCGGTACCAGTTGAATAAAACTCCAGTGAAAAATTTACCACTACTTCTGAATGGAGGAAAAAGGAATGCACTCAGGGACAACCAGGGCCACTGGACAGTGCAGAGGTACACTGAAAGGAAAGTGCAAGCAAAGGTAAACACTAAATTCAGTATGTGAATGATGCTAAAGTTGCTGGCATACATGCAGAGCATACTCAAAGTAGTCTAATTTAAGATCAAAGCTATCACCATAAGACGTGACGAAGTATGCATTTTGAGTCTAGTAAAATTAAATGCCTTCTTAAAAATAAACAAAAACAAAAACCTTGTTTAGAAGAATGTGGCAGAATTTAGAGCCTCCACAACATAACATTACTGATGTCTAACATGCAATTAGAAATCACTTACAATACAAAGAGTCAAGAAAATGAAATCTATTTTCAAGCAAGGGACAATCGAAAGATGCCAACTCTAAGGTGAACTCTATGTTGAAATTATCAGAAAAGAACTTTAAAGCACCTATAAAAAATATGTTCAGTCAGGTGATGAAAAATAAACTCAAGTAAAACAATAAATATAAGCATGAAATGTAAAAATTAAAAAATAATTGCCCAACTAAAAAATACAACATTAAACATTTAAACAGTCAGTGGGTATTTTTAGTAGCAAAATAAGAATGAAAAAGTCACTATAAAGATAAATCAAGAGAAATCATCATATCTAAAAGACATAAAATAATATTAGAAAAAAATAGAAGGTCTGGAGACCATCAAAATTTCAAAAGTTCTAACATAGGTATTTGGAATTTCAGAATAAAAGACTGGGTAGAAAGATATTTAAAGAAAAACTGGCTGAACACTTTTCAAATCTAGAAAAAGATAAAATGTATAGATTAAAGAAGTCCAGAGGATATCAAGAAGAGTAAATTTAAAGAAAACCAGACTTGGGGATAAACAACATCACCATATTATTTCTGGAAAACAGAGATAATATGAAAATGTTGAAAAAACTAGAGAGAAATGACATTATCATAAACACAACAATTTGAATCACCACAGATTTGTCATCAGAACCCATGAAGGAAAGGGGATAATACAATAGCATTTTTAAAGGGTAAACTGAAAAACAAAACCAAAAACTTTAGATTCAGAATTCTATATCCAGTAAAAATATCCTTTAAGAATTAAAGTTAAAGATTTAGATATGAGAAAATTAAAAGAATTTTTTATCAGTAGGCCTGCACATCAATAAATACTAAAGGAATTCTTCAAGGTGAGAAAAAATGATACCACATGGTATTGCAAACTTCAGGAAGAAATGAGTATCATAAGTGGCAAATACATAAGTGAAAAAAAAAAAAATTCTTATTTTTTAGAACGCTTACAAATGTTTAAAGTAAAGCTTGTAGCATTATCCTAGTGAGGTGTACAATGTATTTAGGTGTGATGGTATTTAGGAAAACTTATAGCAAAAGTAAAGCTTATATAATTATCCTAGTGAGGTGTATAATGTATTTAGGTGTGATAGTATTTAGGAAAACTAATATATATGAGGATAGAGGTAGATGGACATTTAGACTTACATGACATGTAATGTTTCTGTGTTTTAGATGAAGTGATATAATATTAAATTGACTTAAATTGACTATAAAAAGTTAAGGGGAAAAGATACACACACACACATACACCTTAATATTCAGAGCAACTACATAAAGGCATGGAGAAATAAATTGTAAAAGTAAATAAATAAATTAAAACGGAAATCTAAAAGGCAAAAGAAGAGAAACAGGATTAAGAAACAGAGTAAATAAATATAAAAGAATGATACTTGAAATCCAGCAATACAAAAAATTACATTAAATGTTAATGGAATAAAACACTATAAGCAAAAAAAGGCAGAGATAAAAATATAATGAATAACTGTGGCAAAAAAGACAAATGAAGGAAAAATATGGCAAAATACAACTTAATAAAATTGAACAATATATAAATTGATATGTCAAAAATGTCTTCACTAAGAAAAATTTAGGTGCAAATGGTTTCACTGTTGGATTCTTTTCAACATTGAAAAAAGAAAGAGTATCATGTTGGAGAAAATATTTACCAACTAATTTTATGAGACCAGTATTACCCTAATATCAAGATCTGACAAAACTATTACAAAGAAATAAAATGACAGACAAATAACAAATATGAACTTAGATGCAAAAATCTTCAAGAAAATAGTAGTTAATTAAATCAAGAAATATGTGAAACTAAATTATAAAGAATATGTTCCAAAAATGAAAAATTGATTTCATATTTTAAAAAATCTAATTCACAATATTGACAGGATAAAGGGGAAAAGGTGATTATTTAAATAGATACAGAAAAGGCATTTGACAAAAATTCAACATACTTCTACTCTTAACAAATAATCATTGGAATGAATTTCATCAATTTGTTAAAGGACATCTGTAAAAATTTTACAGTTACCATATTTGATCATATTTGGCAGTGGTTTATTGTACATAAATTATACCTTGAGAAGTTGTTTAAAAAGATCAACACAAGTTAAAAAAGAAATGACTCGTGCATGCAACCACATGAATAAATCTAAAAAACACACTGAGTGGAAAAAACTTCCTACAAAATAGCACATACTGTTTGATTCCATTTATATCAATTTCTAGAATAGACAAAATGATTTTATAATGGGGAAACTTGCATGTACACCTTAAATTAGGAATAAGGCAAGGATGTCTGCTTTCACTACTTCTATTCAGTAATGAATGGAATGTTTTAGCCATTACAATAAAGTAAAACAATGAAACAAAAGACATAAATTATTCTGTTTTTTTTGCAGATTCCATAGGATTTTCTACATTTAAAAAATAATGTAATCTACAAAGCAAATCCTGGAAATGACAACTAAATTCAGCAAAGTCACATGGTACAAAATTATTAAGATATTGAAAGCATTTTTAGATAATACTAGCAGCAAAATAGTAAAAAATTTAAAAATTTCCATTTATAATAGCATCAGAAAAGCCACACAAAATTTTAGAATAAAATTTATAAAACATGAGCAAGATACCATCACTAGAAACTATAAAATATTATTGAGAAACATTACAGAATATGTAAATAAGCAAATAGATATGTCTAGTTCATGAAATGGAAGATTTGGCATTGTCAAGGTGGCAGTTATTCACAAATTGACCTACAGATTCAAGCAACCGTAATTTTACAGAAATAGACTACCTGATTCTAAACATTATATAAAAATGCAAATGGCATGCAATAGAGAATTTTAGCAAATAACACACTAGCTGATTTCACAAGTTATGAAGCTGAAGCAAAGTAGTAGTAGTGTTGGTGAAAAGACAGACTTGTAGATCAATGGAATAGTAGAGGAGTCCAGAAACAGATCCACATAAAAGTGGTTAATTGATTTTTAAGAAAGTTGCCAATGTAATTCAACAGAAAAAATGTGATTTTTTTTTTTTTAAACAATGGCACTAAAACAACTGGATACATGTATGGGGAAAAAAAATCACCAACTCTTACCACATAACATATACAAAATTTAACTCTAAATGGATTATACATCTAAATGTAAATTCTAAAATTAAGACTTCTAAGAAAAAAGCATAGGAGGAAAACTTGCCATCTTGGAGTGGGCAAAGATTTCTTAGGTCACAAAAAGTATAAAGGGTAATATGAAAATAGAAAAAAGTAATAGGCTGGGAATGATGGCTCACCCCTGTTATTCCAGTGCTGTGTAATGCCAGCACTTTGTGAGGTCAAGGTGGGAGGTCTGTTTGAGGCCCGGAGTTTGAGACCAGCCTGGACAATATCATGAAAAACGAGCTGGGCATGATGGCATGTGCCTTTAAGTCCCAGCTACTTGGGAGGCTGAGGCAAAGAAATCACTCAAGCCCAGAGGCTACAGGCTGCAGTGACCTATGATTGCACCATTATATTCCAGCCTGGGTGGTAGAGTGAGACACCAAACCCCTCACCACCAAAATAAAAGAAAAAAAGAAAAAAAAATAGACTTTATCAAAGTATACTTCTTTTGCTCTTTGGAGGGAAATGAAAAGCCAAGTCACAAAATGAAGAAAATATTTTCACTACATATACTGAAAGTGAACTTGTTTCCAGAAGACAAAAAAACTTCTTACAATTTAATAAGACCACTCATTATAAATGGGTAAAATATTTGCCCAAATCCTTCAAACACAAAAAAGCTATATGAATCCTATAAACATAAGAAGATATCCAACATGAGTATGCATTAGGAAAACACAAATTAAAACCACTATGAAATGTGAAATATGATTTCACATGTACTAGAAAGGCCAAAATTTAAAAGACTGGTATTATAAAGTGTTGACAAAAATGTGGAGCAACTGCAGCTCTCACACATCCTTGGTAAGAGAACACAAGTGGTACATCCAATCTGAAAAACTGTATGGCAGTTTCTCAAAACATTGCACATATATTTACTGTAATTCAAAGCCTTTCTACTTCTGTTTAATATGCCTCACAAAAGTTTTGTCCACAAATGTTTATAGCACAGCAGCATTATTCTAAATAACAAAACTGGAAATGGCCCAAATGCCAACAAAAAGTAAATATATCCATACAATAGGACAATACTCAGAAACAAAACAGAACAATCACATATAAAATGTCAGGACCATTACTTAAAGCTTGGTTTCTCTGGCACCAAGGAAACTTCTTACTCTAGCATGCATGTCTCCCCAATATGTTCCATGATACAGGCACAGAAGTGACCACATCTTCTGGGGAATACCTTCCCTAAAAGTGAAATTTCAAAAAAATTGCCTTAAATTTTCAGCTGCAAGTATTTCTTTATTTTCTATCCTAAAATATATCTGCGATAGTTTTTATGAAAATATATACATGCTAAATCTCAGATAGGAGAAAGTGACTCATGAAAAGATTATTTTTTTCCCCTAAGGAAAACCCTAAAGATCAAAATACCTTCAAGAGTCCATGGTTCCAAGCTAGCTGTGACTGAAGCACTTGGCCAGCATTGTCATAGACACTTGAACAAATCTCTCTAACAAATCTTCTATGTATTGTTTCTTTAAGTATGACATGCAAAGGATGTTATCTCATGTCGCAAAAAATTTAAAAGAACAAATCAGGTTATGTCTATCAGGTTTCATGATGAAGTGGTCTATAACCAATTAAGTAATCAACCAAGCCATTAACTATTTTCTAAACATCCAAGAGAATGCTGTTACTAAAAAGTAGTTAACTTCAAATACCAAATTCAATGAATGACATGTCTGTTCTCCTATAATGCTTTGGGATTTCCTCATTTGAAATTATCTTAAGATTCTGTCTTTCTGTCCTCCAAGAGTGAATTTGAGATTAGGAAATAGCCAAAATTACAAGAAGCCGAGTCTCTGAGTAATTCTCAGAAACATTGCCTTTGTTGAAATGAAGTATGATTATAGAGATTAGAGTTTGCATTTTATGGCTTACACACTGTCCATGAAAGCAGTGTTTAAAGAAACAACAATGAAATCAAGAGCCTCATTTGAATAAATATATTTCATTATGGTTGCTCATACAAAATCATGGGTTCTTTTATACTTCTATTTTGTAAACAGCACAGACATTTGGGGATCTAGTTAACGTGGCCATTATTTAGAATAAAACTTTGACCTGACATTGGTCAGAGTCAGGTTATCTTAAATTCCTCTCCTGTTTTGTAGTCACCTAAGATGACACAAGTACATTAAGTATGTAATAATAAAATTAAGTGTTCTTTTGTGGTAGAAAATCACACAGAATTCTATATGTTCCCTATATTTGCCATCATATAAATTTTCAGCTAATGAAAAATCTATTTTCTGTTATGTTACCCATTCCTACACCACAAACCAAATTTAAGAAAAAGAATACATAGGTGCAATATCCTTGCCAGGTCCAACATCCACATTCCTTTCCACCAACCCAAACTCCAACCTTACTAAATTCCTGGGTTAAAACTGAAACAAGAGCAACATCCCAGGAAGTTCAAGGAGGGGCTAGTTGATTTCTTCTGATGTAATGCACTGCTAATTCGAAATCTAATGACTCTGTATGAATATCTAAGGGGGTTAGAAGCCAATTCATCTGAAAAGTACTGAAGAAGGTTCTAAATTTCTTTTAAAATCACTGAAGTGGCCCTTGAGACAAGAAAATAAGAAAGGGCAGAAAACACACACAGACACATGCACATATACTCTCTTTCAGAATATTTTGTACATCAACTCATTTGTCATAATAAAGATAAAATCTAGATATTTAAAAGCAGTGTCTCTTAAATAACCAAACAATCTTTATGAAAAATCATCCTGTAGTACAGAGCATAATTTAGAGGGGGAAACAGTCACATAAGCATGATTATTTTAGAATAAACATATTGAGTAAAGATGAAACAAAGCCGTGTTAATTCTGTTCAAAAAAATTCCAGGGTTAAATTAGAAAAACAATTTGTAATCTGACCAGGTATACATTCATTTATAAGGTAACAAATTAATAAGTAGCCCCTTTCTCCAGAAGTTGTAACTGCCTTTTTTTGTTAAAGCAGGAAAAACATGTTTTATATATCACCATACCAAAGCAAAACAACAAAACACCACTAGGTCTTATCATGTGCATAGAACTGATTAAAATATTCCATTTTCCCCTGGCCAACATTAAGACATCCAGACCTCATAATTTAACAGTTAAGACCTTTCATGAACTGGCTCATACTTGGCTATACGTCATAACCCAACTGTACCATACATTCTAGGTTCCTCATCACACTGCACCATTTGCAAACCCTAAAACATGATCTTCAGGACTTTGCTTTTGAATATACCTTTCTCTAATTCAAAAAGCTATTTTCTCAACTCCTTGACCATGTCTTCAATTATAATTTTCTATCCCTGGACCATACAAACTAACTTCATCTTCCTGTCACTACTTTATTTCCTGCATTAATTCTTAACTCATTTTTTTCTTCAGTAAACACCTACTAAACATTTACATTAGTAAATGTGTTAAACACCTACATTGATTTGGACACAAGAGTAAACAAACTAAAAACAGTCTTTATGTAGCTGACATTGTATATGAGGATTGAAGATGAGATAGATAAATAAACAAATGATATGTATCAGGCAGTAAAAGATTCACCTTGAGAAAACAAAACAGAGAAAAGGAAGGGAAGGAATATCAGGCAACGGGGCTCAGTTTACAATTATAAGGAAGGTGGTTAGGGAAGACATCACTGAGAGGGCAATAAGTGAGCAAAGACCTGAGAGGAGGTGTGAGTATCTAGGTGAATAATGTTGCCAGGCAGAAGAAATAACGAATGTAAAGGCCTAGAATTGGGAGTATGCCTTCTTCTAGTGTGTTTGTTTGTTTGTTTTTGAGACTGAGTCTCACTCTGTCACCCAGGCTGGAGTGCAGTGGCACCACGTGGGCTCACTGCAACCTCCGCCTCCCAGGTTCAAGCAATTCTTCTGCCTCCACCTCCAGAGTAGCTGGGATTACAGGCATCCACCAAAACACCTGGCTAATTTTTTTTGTGTGTGTATTTTTAGTAGAGAAGGGGTTTCATCATGTTGGCCAGGCTAGTTTTGAACTCCTGACCTCAAGTGATCCGCCCACTTTGGCCTCCCAAAGTGCTAGGACTATAGGCGTGAGCCACTGTGCCTGGCCTTCCAGTGTGTTTAAAAAAAAAAAAAAAAAAAAAGACAGCATGGACTCCTTGTGTCTGAAGCAGAGTGAGCAAGAAGATTGGAAAGAGAAGTGAGGAAGGAACGGGAGTTGGTCACAAGGGGCCTGTGTGATGGCTATAAGGTCCTTGTCTTTTATTCTAAGGGAGCTGCTAGACTGGCAAGAAGGTGGGAAACAGAGCAACATGATTTGACTCATATTTAAGAAGAATCACCATGGTTGCATAATGAGAGCAATGTGGTTGCATAAAGAGACAACACAGATTTCATTTATGAAGCTACTGAAATGACCAGTTAGAGTTAATTATGGCCTATAATTAAGGTGACAGCAGTGGAATTAGTGAGAAGTGGCCATGTTTTGACTAGTTAGAAATTAGGGACAGTGGAGTTGCAAATAGTTCCGATGAGAAGACAAAAAGGGAGTGATCGAGAATGATTCCAAGATTAAGAGCTTGAAAACTTGGATGAATGGATTTGTTCATGCATTAAGATGAAGTCTGTATGAAAAGCAGGTTTGGGGAGGGGAGTATAAGGTGCCAGTTAGATGTCCATGTGGAGACACAGAGTAAACCTTAGACATATGGTTTGGAATTCAGGGTAGAGGATAAGGTTTGATACATAAAGTTGTGGATTATCAGACTCTAGATAGCATTTAATGATATCAGACTAGATAACCTTAGCAAGGAAGCAACTAGAAAGAAATGGCCCAGAAGTAATCTCTAGAAAAGTCCAAATTTAGAGTTTGAGAAGATAAGGGATCAGAAACAGAGACTGAGGGAGTGTCAAAGAGAAATAGATACACTATGAGATGGTTGTATTCTTCAAAGTAGATAAAGTATTTTGAAGAGGATGGCCACAACGTATTTACAAGTAAGATACTGAGAGGTGGTCATTGGTGGCTTGAAATGAGCAATTTAGTGAAACGATGAGGCAAAAATTAGGTAACAGTGAGTTTAAAAGAACAGGGGGAAAAGTTGTAGACAGGAGACATAACTCTTTGAAAGATTTTATTAGAGAAACAGGCTGACAGCTGGAGGGGACTGCAGCAATAAATGAGGAGAGAGAGAGAAAATTATGAAGCAGGAGACAAGAAATAACAGAGCACGACTTTTGCATCAGTGGTAAGGGTGGAATCCACTGTAAAACGGAGGGTTGGTCTTAGCAACAATTCAGGTCATCCACAGTTACAGAAGGAAAAGCAGATGACACAGGCATAGATGTTGGCAGGGGGACAGACATAGAGAGGGTAAGGTAGCAGTAGAGGGGCACTTATTTAGTAAGTGGTATTATTAATAAGTAGAGGGGCACTTATTTAGTAAGTGGTATATTAGTAGAGGGTCGTACTATGAGAGTGAAGATGAGGAAAAGAAGTATTAAAAGTTCAAGGCGGAAGAGATGTTAGGAAAGAGTCTAGAAGAGTGAAAAGGAGACTGGATTATAGAAGTGTAATAAAATTGCCGGAATGCACTAAATATGTTTCCCTGGAGGCATGCTTACCTGAGGTTCTGCTAATCAAGTTTAATGAAAGTAGAGAAGGCAAGAAAATTATTTTAAAAATGTACTATGTGATCTGAGCTGAGTTATTGGTGAGGAATAGTATAAAGGAGAGAAAATAAAATGTAAACACAATGAGTATACTAATTAACAGATTAAAAGCAGCTGAACAGAAAATTAGTGAACTAAGAGTTAATTCCAAAGAAATTATTGAGGATACAGATCATAGAAACAGGGTTATAGATATACAGGTGAGGTTAAGACACGTGGAAGGTAGAAATGAGAAGGTGTGATAGGTGTTTGGGATGGAGAGAGGGGGTTAAAGAGAGAATGGAGAAGAAGCAACATATAAAGAAAAAATGCCTGAGGATTTTCCAGAAGTGCTGAAAGATTAATATAGGAAGTCCCACTTCCCCTAAAAATTCCTTTTCAGGATAAATTAAGAAGAATCTATATCTAAAACTATGATAGTAGAACTGAAAAAACAACTGGGGAAAAGAGGAACACTTAAAAGCAGCTAAAGTGAAAAAATAGTTCAACTACAAAGGAAACGTAATTTAAGTGACTTTATTCCTCAAGGCAACAGGGAAAGCAAGACAGTAGAATAATTTAACATATATATATATCCTTTCAGTCTTTCAATTCAGAATCCTGTATGTCACAAATTATCTTTAAAGGAGAGTGAAGCAGAGACATTTTCAGAAAAACATGAGCTAGGAGTGCTTATCACCTGAAGACCCTCATGAACTTAAATATCAAAGATATATTTCAAACAGAAAGACAACTGCCCCAAGCATAAAGGCGAAATGCAAAAATGTATGGTGCCAAAAACAATGGTAAATGTGTATGCCAGTGTAAATAAACATTGACTTACAAAAAGTAAAGCCTACTTTGTAATGAGACTGTCCAGAATTTAAATAGGGAAAAGCAAAAGCTGACAAACTGGGAGAGGTATGGTTTGATCTAAAGAATTCTGATACTATTGTTATTAAGCTGGCATGTTAAGTAAAAGATAAACTCCAGCTCTTTGGTATGAAGGAGAAGATTTTTTTCAATATTCCTTGTAAAAAAAAAAAAAAGCTGTGAAAACTGCTTAATATACACAAACAAACAATTTGAAGAAATCTGAGAATAATCAAGACTTCTAGGACCTGAGGACACAGGATCAAAAACAAATGTGCTCCCTTAGTTTGCTATTGCTTCATCTCTTTCAGGGTTGGTTTCATTCCTAACTGTTTCTTTGTTGATATGGTTTGGCTCTGTATCCCCACCCAAATTTCATCTCCAATTGTAAACCCCACATGTCAGGGGAGGGGTCTGATAAGAGTTGATTAAATCATGTGAGCAAACCTCCCCCTTGTCCTCATGACAGTGAGTAAGTTCTCATGAACTCTGGTTGTTTGTTAGAAAGTGTGTGGCACTTCTCTCTTCCTTGCCGTCTCTCTCCAGCCCCACCATGGTAAGACATACTGCTTCCCCTTTTCTTTAGATCATGATTGTAACTTTCCTGAGGCCTCCCAGTTACGCTTCCTGTTAAGCCTGCAGAGCTGTGAGTTCACTGAAGCTCTTGTCTTCATAAATTACCCAGTCTCAGGTATGTCTTTATGTCAGTGTGAGAATGGACTACTATACTTCTTTTTGTCAATTCACTGTGCAGAACACAGCGATCAACAGAATTCAAAGTACTAACCTAGAGTTTGCTTCAACCTTAAAAATCTAGGGAGGCAAAAACTGAAGTGAATGCATGGTAACTGCGGCAGCTAGCACTTAAAAAACAAAAATATAGGGGATTTAAAAAAGAATAGCAGAGAGTCAAGCTAGACATTCTATATTCATTTCTCCTTAAAACGGTTACTAATTCTTAAGCCATGCATGCTTAGGATGAAGGTGGAGATCAAGCAGAAAGTGGCTGCTAAAATCTTCTGGCAATGTCACAGAGTTGGGAGACAAAAACTGGAGGTGAGGGACTATTTGAAAAGAAAGCAAATACTTCAGGGTTTTACTGAGAATCTTAAAGGGGTATATACTGGGCATGGGGTAAAACTAGAAATAGATGAATCCTTAAGACGCCTGGAATCCTACCTTGGATCATCTCCATCTCTGATGGGATCACAGTGGCTTGCTGTATTCAAAATGCCTACTCTATATCCTCTCTGGTAGAAGATAACACAGTCCAGCCCGCCTTTAAAAATGTTCTAATAAAAATAACCAGGCATTGCCAGAAGGAAAAAATAATGACCAAAAAAGTAAAGAAAAAAAGATAACTAGAATAAATGGGTAATTCAGATATCAGATTTATAGGATTTGAATTTTAAAATAATTATAATCCATATGTTCATGAAAACTGGTAAAAAAAAGAATATCAGCAGAGAGCTGAGATCTTTAAGAGTCAAATAAACTTCATAAATGAAATGAAGAGCTCAATAAATGAACAGCAGAACAGATAAAGAAAAAGAATTCACGATTTGGAATAGGGAATTAAATTAATAATTTGGAGCATTAGTAGAAAATATCTACACTTCAAGTAGAGATAAATAAGGTAAAACCAGAAATACAATAACAAGTACTTCATACTGAGAAAGGTTTAATTTATATGTAAAAATGTAGTATCCAGAAAGAGAATAGGGAAAAAGCTGTAAGTGATATTGAATGAGAATCTTCCAAAATTTATAAAAGATATGAGGTCATAAAGTTAAGGAATGCCAAATAGGATGACTAGAGAATCAGTCTCTCTCTCTCTCTCTCTCTCTCTCTCTCTCTCTCTCTCCCTCCCTCCCTCCCTCCCCCCACCCCCACACCCCCTCCTCTCTCTGTCTTTCTTATCTCAGAGTAAAATGCAAATACTCAATGGCCAAAAACAACTTGGAAAGGCAGGCACAGGAGTTAAAATGACATATTGCCTTCCATAGACAAATAATAAAATTGACAATTGACATGTTAAAAAAAAAAACAGTAATAGCCAGAAGAAAAAAAAAATCAAAGAATTTGTATAAGATTTACCTAATCCATTAATTTTTGGTAAAACTTACCTCTAAATTTGCCTGAGTCTTAGGTTTAGCTTTCTGGGATGATACTGAACTACTGATTCAATTATTTAATGGGTTTAGTACCTTTTAAGTCTCTTTTGCAGCCACTTTGATAAGTTGTTGTATAAGCTTTATTCATTTTATTTAGTTTCAACATTTTAAGTTTAAAATTAGTCATAATATCATCTTCTGTTTAATCTCTGCCTCATCTGAATATTCTCCCCTTCCAATGACTGCTTGCATCTTTTCTCTTTGTATATTGAAAACTCTGAGCAAAGAACAATCAGTTTTACAAATGTTTCAAAAAGATAACTTTCAATTTTTTATTTTGATTTTACATATGATTTTTGTTCTGATTTTTGCTCCTAATCAAACTGGCTTCATTCTGCTGTTTTTTTTTATAATGTACTGATTTTGAAAGTTAGTAAGTTTGAGTCTGACCTATTTTCAATATTGGTCTTGTCCTGTTTTTGTCGAACACAAAAAGTGAATTCTACCTCTTATATGGAAGTGAATTCTACCTTTTATATGGAAGAGCAGAGCCAAGCTTTCTTACCAAGACATTCTTGAAGAAGAAAAGGAAACTAGGAAGAACTGTGCTAAACTGAAATATCTGTGTGATACTGGTATAGAAATAGACAAGAGACCAATGAAAAAGCCAATCTATGTATATAAACTTGATTTACAACTTTGTAGTAATTTCAGATCATTGAGAAAAGGCAGAACATTCAATAAATAATACCAATTCAATTGGATACTGTCCAGAACACAAAAATGAAATTAAATCACAAGTAGATTTAAAGATGCAATGTAAAATTTTTTTTAAAATTAAAGAATAATTTTATGACTTTGGGTGTAGGAAAGGATTCTTCAAACAAGCAAGTCATGAAATGCACCAACCACAAGAAAATAATGGGTAAATTTGATATTAAAGATTTTGTTCTTCAAAACAGCATGAAAAAATAGAAACTTCTAGAAGGTATTTTAAGTAAAAGAATCTATATCTAGATTAAGTACTTCTACAGAAAAATAAAAAAGGAGGGGGAGAAGAAAATTAGGCAAATTAGGCAAAACTGGAGCAAAGATGGAGGGATCCAAACGCCCCCAAACATATGAAACGTGTTAGTATTATAAAAAACGCAAATTAAGACCTCACCAAGGTACTCCTTCACATACCAGATTGACAAAATTAAGAAGTCAGATAATGCTGAGAGTTTTCTAAGATGCAAAGTCTAACTTTCATTTGATGTTGATGGTTCAATAATCACTTGGGAAATGGTTGGCATTAACTAATTAAGCAGAAAGTGTAAGTCCCCAAATCTAGCAGTCCTTCTCTTAGGTATATACCCTAAAGCAGTGAGTCTCAAACTTGACCCTACATAAGAAGTACCTAGACGACTTATTTAAACAAGGTTGCTAAGTCCCATTGTCAGAATTCCTGATTTAGCAGGTTTGGAGAGGGGGCCCAAGAAACTGCGTTACTGAAAAGTTTTAGATGCTGCTGTCCAGGCACCCCACTGGGAACAACTGCTCTAAACTCTTACATGTGTCCACCAGATGATACGTATAATGATGTTTACAAGAGTATTTTTGATAATGGCAAAAATCCTCAAAAACAAAATGAGAATATCCAACCCTGTAATCAGTTCAAATGTTTCTCTAGAATAGAATGGATAAATAATTTACTCATACAGCTATACTGTATACAGAATGTAAATGAACATCAAAAACAGTACTCAGTAAATAAATGCAAGTCGCAGAATAAGATATATGATTATTTTATGATTTCTTTTCTAAAATCTTCAAAAATCAGGTAAAACTGAATATATTGTTCAAAGATAGATACAAAGATGGCAAAACTGCAATTGACAGTGAGTGACATGCAACATTCAGTATTACCATTACATCCAGGGACAAAGGAGGATGGAGGATCCAATTACAAAGAAGTAAAGAACTTCAAAAATGTTACTTTTTTGACCAGGTATGGTGGCTCACACCTGTAATCCCAGCACTTTGGGAGGCCGAGGTGGACGGATCATGAGGTCAGGAGTTTGAGACCAGTCTGGCCAACATAGTGAAACTCCGTCTCTACTAAAAATACAAAAAAAATGGCCAGGTGTGGTGGTGTGCACCTGTAATCCCAGCTGCTCAGGAGGCTGAGGCAGGAGAAACACTTGAACCCAGGAGGCAGAGGTTGCAGTGAGCTGAGATTGTGCCACTGCACTCCAGCCCAGGCCACAGTGTGAGATTCTGTCTCCAAAAAAAAAAAAAATGTTCAGTTTTTAAGTAGGGCAGTAGGTACACAGATGTTTTACCTTATCATTCTTTCAACTACATATATGTATACATACATCACATTTTTTTTTACAAACTCCCTTGCACATGTGACCTATTTTACATTTGTTTGTTTTCCCTTACAGTAGATCATGTACCACTGGAAACACTGAGTGTGATTCTGCACTGGCCTAGGAATGCTTTCAAAAGCCAAGAATTTCAGGGTTCCCAAGCAGCCATTGTCATTGGTTAACAACTGCCATGAAGGACAAAGTGCCGATTTTGAAAGTGATAAAGGCCAGGGTGAGGAAGAAAGTAGAAAAGGAAAACAGATACTACCCAAACAACACACACACACACTGGAGATAATGATGACTACGAAATTGTAGAGAGATGCTGAGGTCCTGATCTGTTCTCACTGTGGTTTGCTCTTTATTGACGGACATGGGAAAAGGGCAACAGTCTCTCTTCCTAACAGCCCCACTCTTCAGCCTCTGACACACCCACCCCATACCTGTACAAAATCTTTTGTAGTCTAAAGCACGTGAAAAATTATCCATGGCCTAATAAATGTATAGACATTGCATAAATATAATAGGACATGCTACATTTTTAAAATAATGATATCACGTCCTACTCTCTGAGAATTTGTATTCTGAACTTACCTGAGAAAGGGATACCATTTCTTTTCTCTATCACATACAGTAAGCTGTGAAACACTGATAATCTTATATAATTCTTATATCCATTTCAGAAATGTTAGCCACTGCCAAGAAATGCAAATTAAAATGCCCTCAAGGGTCAAGTAGTTAAAATGTACCCCAGGTGGAAGACTATAGGGCGTGGTGGGGACCACAGTAAGCTTAGATTGCATCCTTTCTCCAAGGGGTCTATTTCTTACTATTTGCATGCTTTCTCCAAGGGGTCTATTTCTTACTATTTCTTAGGCATTTTCGGCTGTTTCAGGCAAAACTACATCTGACATTATCCAGGCTTATCAGTTTTCAAGAGTTCACAATAGGAATGACTATTGATGCACACAACTTGGATGGATCTGAAAGCCATTACGCTGAATGCAAAAAGCCCATCTCAAGGGTTATATACGGTATGATTCTTTTTTGTATGACATTCTCAAAGTGAGAGAATTATAGTGAAGAAAAAGAGTTAAGTGGTTGCCAGGGTTAGGGTTAAGGATGTGTGAATATTGAGGAGCAACACAAGTGAGGTTCTTTGTGATGATAGAACAATTCTGTATCTTGGCTGTGGTGATGTTTATCCGATACGTGAATTACACACCACCACTACTGAATGCATGTAAAAGCTGATGAAATGTGAACCAGATCCAAACCTGAGTTAATAGTATTGTCCCAGCATGAATGTCCTGGTTTTCAAAATGTACTATGGATATGTCAGATATTATTGTTGGGAGAAAACTGGCTGAAGGGAGCATGGAAACTTTGCACTATTTCTTTTTAAATTTCTTATGAGTTTTAACCTATTTGCAAATGAACTTTTTAAATGCTCATGATGTGAACTCCTTCCATTTTTAAACATGGAGAACAAATTCAATGACTTTACAATAATTTGTTTACTCTTTCCCCTTCCCCCAAACATACCCACACAACTCTCAAAGTTGGCCAAATGTGGCCCCACAATTGTTCACAGCCAGAACTCAGATTATTTGAATACATTTCTAATTTGTACTCTGCTTATAATGCCTTGTTCCAGTTTCTATCCATTCATTATCAGGGTGAAAGGAATCACCCAAAGCGTAGGTCTCATCTCAGTGTTCTTGTACTCAAGGCCTTTTATTTTTTTGCATCTCTATAGACAGTATAAAACTATCAGTTTGCAATTCATGGCCCATCAAATCAAAATACATCTGATCTTCACATATGCAATTCCTTCTCACTCTGTTTCCTACCATAATTCTTAAATTCCAGGTATATAAATTTGCCATTTTTAAAAACTGCCTCTGTTTTTATTCTGAATACCTTAAGTTAAAGTGTCTCTAGGAATGTTCATTTTTCCTCTTTATTGGTCCCCCTGTTTGGAGCAAACCATTCTTTCTATAAGTACCTGGCACATACTTTGCCTGGTATCAAGATTATTTTTGTTCATATCTATTGAATGCAACAGAATTATTTTGCTCTTTGAAATCCAGAATCATATATAATTCAGCTCTATATTTCTTGTAAAACATAGCATAGTTTTACGTGATATACTCAAACATTTGTTGAATTGAAACTAAAGTCAAAATTTAAGCATTTAAATAAAGGTCTAACCAAATCCCACTTGTTATCTAACACTGTAGTTGGGTAATGTCACAGCAGGACAGCTTGTAGAGTGCAGTGGCCTAGGGAGGAAGACTCCTTAAATCAGACTCCAAACTATGACTTTGGATAATACAAATGCAAGAGGACAGAGTTTGCAAGTCTCCAAATGCACAATCCCAAACATTTCCTTAATGCATCCTTGGTGTGCACATTTGTGAGTAGCTTGGAAAGCCTGAATGTGGAAAAGTTCTGGAGAACAGTTCATTTCCATTCTATACTCTACATTAATGCCCAGAAAGCCGAGGTGATCAAATATATCACAGTTTCTGAATAAACTAAAACTACCTAATTAATCAACCAATTAAAACATTCTTTCTACATGCACCTGTATGTTTATTGCAGAACTGTTCACAATAGCAAAGACTTGGAACCAACCCAAATGTCCATCAATGATAGACTGGATAAAGAAAATGTGGCACATATACACCATGGAATACTATGCAGCCATAAAAAAGGATGAGTTCATGTCCTTTGCAGGGACATGGATGAAGCTGGAAACCATCATTCTCAGAAAACTAACACAAGAACAGAAAACCAAACACCATGTCCTCACTTGTAAGTGGGAGTTGAACAATGGTAACACATGGACACAGGGAGGGGAACATCACCCTCTGGGGCCTGTTGAGGGGTGAGAGGCTAGGGGAGGTATAGCATTAGAAGAAATACCTAATGCAGATGATGAGTTGATGGTTGCGGCAAACCACCATGGCATGTGTATACTTGTGTAACAATCCTGCACGTTCTGCACATGTATCCCAGAACTTAAAGCATAATAAAAAAAAATTCTTTCAACTAACATTTATAAAACTTTTACTACATCTGAAGCACTGTGCTGCTCCTCTAAACCCAGTAAGTGAATAAGACATAGTTTTATCAATCACTGCTCTACAGTGAATAAGGTATGGTTTTATTATCCAGCAGCCACCAATACAAACTCTTACACACACATGCACCTATGCGCACACATATCTAAATTCAAGTCCCCATTTTGCCTTATTTAAATACAGTTTTAAGTACAAATGTTAGGGTACCTCATTATGTATGATTCTATAGTAGTCAAAGGAACATTTCTTTTTAAATAAGGACATAAAATCAGTACTGTTTGATTTGGGGGGAGTTTGAATACGGAGTCAAATGCTTTTAACTATTCTGTTGTACTTTTCTATGTTATTTTCAACAATTCTGAGGCAATTAAATTTTCTAACAGTAAATGTTTATTTAAAGGTGTTTAGAAAATACTCACTTTGGATCTAAATCATGGCTCTACTGTACTAGCTGTGTGATCTTGGAAACACCACCAAACACTTTTCTTCTGTGAAATGGGAATGGTAGTATCTGCCTCAAGGGCTATTGAGAGAATTAAATGCAATGATGAACTTGAATGGTTGCTGTCATGATTTTATAAATTGGATAAGTGGTTACATCTAAGTGGAAGGACAGAGATACACACGTGAAGAAAATCACTTGGAAGATAAAATTTGTTAGGCTCTATTTCACTAATTATTTTTGTAAAAAAGTCCTCTGATAATTCATTGCTTCAATTAGAAGACATATACCCAGTTACTACTTTGTGTTAGGCTCAATACTAGGCAATAGAAGTGCGTAGTTAAGACTAACAGTATAGGCTAAGTGCCGTGGCTCATGCCTGTAATCCCAGCACTTTGGGAGGCCAAAGCATGAGGATCCCTTGAGCTCTGGAGTTAGAGACCAGCCTGGACAACATAGTGAAACTGCATCTTTACAAAACAAAAGGATGGTGACTGACAGTTTAGTGGGAGGAAGTGAGTAAAAGCAAAAGATATGACAGTGGTAAAAATTTAAAAATGCTTCGCATGCTTGGAGATAGTAAAATATCCAACAGTGCTGGTTCATAGAGCAAAGGCTGGCAATCAGGTTGGAGACCTCAGTAGGGATCAGTTTGTGGAAAATCCTGTATGTCACAGTAGGAAATTGAGAATGTGATTTGAAATGAAATGAGAATAATGGACTTCTAAATAAAGAAATGATCAAATGCTTAACTAGGTAAATCAGGTGACAAGGTACCCTTAATTATGGAACTAGGCAAGGGAAATGAGAAAGTGGAAAAAAATTAGGAAGAAACTGTGACAGCCAGTGGGAAAGGGTAAGATTGCTTTTGTCTGAGATGCTAAAGGATGTTTTACAGAGAATACAGGATTTTACTCACTTTCAAAATGTGACTTAAGTTTGACTGACTGTGTAGAGTTATGTGGGGAAACACCACAGATTTAGTGCCCCCTTACACTCACCCACTAACTAGGAATTATTTCTGAGGCCTACACAACCCTCCAAGTTATTCTCTATCCTATTTTTCTTTTTGGTTGACCCCTGGAACTCGCCCATCCATTCCTCTCCCTATGAAAGCTCGGATGCCCAAGACCCATGGTATGGACAGGTACACGACTTCCTCCCAGACTTCCTGCCCTCCAGTGGCATACTAGCAGCCAGGGGAAAGGAGACTGAACATATCAAGTATCAAAGATCTTTCATGTTGCCCACAACATATGATCTCTACATATGTCAAATTGCTGTCCTCCCAGTCACTCTCAGATTAAAATGTCTACAGTATACAACTTCTTCCCTTTTCCCAAATTTATGTCTCTCACTGAAACATTTCCTATGCAAGAAACCAGAGCTTGCTATATAAATCCTTATCGTTCAGAAAGTCACATGAACAGAAGACAGGAATTCAGGATCTCATTATGCTGGGCAGAATATTGGCACCCCAAATAGGCACCCACATCCTATTTCCCAGAATCTGTTAGATCATGGGACAAAGTGAGCTGAGGTTGCCAAAGGAGTAAAGTTTGCTAATCATCTGACCTTAAAATAGGGAGATAATCCAAATTACCTGAGTGGGACAAATACAACTCCAAGAGGTTCTTAAAAGTTGAAGAGGGAAGCAGAAGAAAGCCGAGAAAAGACATAAGGGCAGAAACAATGTCAGAGTGATGTGATGGTAGAATTCAACAATCTGCCCTTGCTGGATCTGAAGAGGGAGGAATGGCCCATGAACCAAGGAATGTGGGCGCAGCCTTCAGAAGTTGAAAAGCAAAGGAAATGGATTCTCCCCTAGATCCTCCAGAAGGAAACAGAGCCCTTCCTTAATTTTAGCCCAGTGAGACCAGTGTTAGACTTCCAACCTCCAGCACGATAATATACTTGTGTCGTCTTGAGCCACTTAAGTCTTTGATAATTTGTTACAGTAGCAGAAGAAAATTAATACAATTGTACAGGCATGCGCCTGAGATCTTGTGAGTTTGGTTCCAGACAACTGCAATGAAGCAAAAATCATCATAAAGTGAGTCACACAATTCTAGGGTGTTTCTCAGTACATAATAAAGGTTATGGTTACACTGTGCTATAGTCTAGTACAGTGTACAGCAACATATTCTGTGGTAAGTTGCAGCATTATGTATGCAACAGCATATGTCTAAAAAGGTGAAGCAAATACACTTTAATTAAAAATAGTTCGTTGCTAAAAAAAAAATTACTATAATCTGAGCCTTCAATGAGTCATAATCTTCTTCCTGGTGGAGGAGGGTCTTGCCTTCATGTTGATGGTAGCTGACTGATCAGGGTGGTGGTGGCAGAAGGCTGGGTGGCTGTGGCAATTTCTTACATAAGACAGCAATGAAGTTTGTCAAATCAATTGACTTTTGCTTTCATAAAAGATTTCTCTGTAGCATGTGATGCTGTTTGACAGCATCTTACGTACAGAAGAACTTCTTTCCAAATTGGAGTCAATATTCTCAAACCCTTCCACTATTTTATCAACTGAGATATGGAATGTGCTAAGTCTTTTGTTATTTCAACAATGTTCACAGCATCTTCACCAGGAGTAGGTTCCATCTCTAGAATCCACTTTCTGGGCTCATCCACAAGAAGAAACTACTCATATATTCAAGTTTTATCATGAGACTATAGCAATTCAGTTATATCTTCAGGCTCTATGTCTAATTTTCTTGCTATTTCTGTCACATCTATACTTATTTCTTCCACTAAAGTTTTGAATCCTTCAAAGTCATCTGTGAAGGCTGCAATCAACTCCTTCCAAACTCATGTTAATAATGATATTTTAACCTCCTCCCATGAATCACAAATATTCTTAATGGCATCTAGAATGGTGAATCCTTTCAGAAGGTTTTTAATTTATTTTGTCCAGATCCATTAAAAAAATTCACAATCAATGACAGCTATCATTTTACAAAGCACATTTCTTTAATAAGTTCTGGAAGTTGAAATTACTTCTTGACCCACAGACTATAGAATAGATGTAAGTTAGCAGGCATGAAACATTAATCTCCTTGTATATCTCCATCAGAGCTCTTGAGAAACTAGGTGCATTTTTAATGAGCAGAGGTATTTTGAAAAGAATCACTTTTTTTTTCTGAACAGTAGGTCTCAACAGTGGGTTTAAAATATTCAGTAAATCATGATGCAAATAGATGTGCTGTCATCCAGGCTTTGTTGTTCCATTTATAGAGCACAGGCAGAGTAGATTTAGTAGAATTCTTAAGGACCCTAGGATCTCTAAAATGCTAAATGAGTATTGACTTCAATTTAAGGTTACCAGCTGCATTAACCCCTAACGAGAGAGTCACCCTGTCCTTTGAAGCTTTAAAATAAAGCATTCTCTCTAGCCATGGATGTCCTAGATGGCATCTTCTTCAAATAGAAGACTATTTACTCTACATTGAAAATCTGTTGTTAAGTGTAGCCATATTTATCAATTATCTCAGCTAGATCTTTTGGATAACTTGCTTTTCGGAGAAATGGTGCCAAAAAAACTTGTTAGATGCAGGTTGCACAAATTTTCAATTTGTAAAAAAAAAAAAGGCAATATGTACAAAGTGCAATAAAGTGAAGCTTGATAAAAGGAGATCTGCCTATATAATGCAAAAGAGGTGAACACAAAACTATGAAAGGCTATTTAGACCAACCAGAAAACCAATTCTACACTTTTGGAAGACACCAGTGGGTATAGGAGGGGGCGTGCTCTTCCCAGTCAAGGCCCTCTCTAGAGGAAGGGAAAGGGAAAGAGACACCAATAATGGAGAAATGGCTTTGGCCAATCTCAGCTTAATGAAGCTCTAGAATCAAAATGTCCTTTCCTACCCTGACCCTTCCTTTTCTTCCTTGCTCTCGAAATAAAACCATCATATTTTCACCTGTACCTCTAGGTAACGCTCTTGGTGCCACAGTATAAAGACAAGTCGCCAAATCAAAATTCTTTCACCATTTGTTTTCCTAAGATCCATGAGCAGTGAAATGTATTATTTCTGGTGTTAATTTGACATTGTCTTTGACTAATTCTGTATGTCACAGAGTGATCTGGTCAGTTAACTAAGGGAACATCAGACTTAAGTGTTTTGCTCTTGGAGACATATTTCCATCAACTAGTTGTAGTTTGGTGTGGTTATAACCCCAACTGACCATTTATTCCCAATGCTTTTGTAGGTAGACATCTGAATTATACATTTCTCACATTTATTATCCTCTATGACTATTTAAATAAAGAACACATATCATTTTCAAGCTGTCGGTTTCGCAATATCACTATACTTAACATTTTTATGAAGAATATGGCTGATCCATTCTAATTTTAAAGAAAATACATATAGCAAATATATTATCTTAATATTAAATGTAAATTAGAGGCTTTTAGACTGTGTTCTACTAGACATGAAGTTTTTGTTGACTTTCGTTTTCCCCTTGGGAATATACTAATGGACTTTTTTTTAAAAGGGGGAAAAAGGCTTCTAATGTATATCATACATTCATTTCTTATTAAACAGTTTTTCTTCTCTTAAATGTGAAGCATTTATTGAAATCCCATCCCTTTAATGTTTGCACCATACTACTGGCCACACTACATTTTACATTTTGTGATGATTTTATATAAATGGTCAATCACCTATGACCCAATAAAAATCCTCACACCTCATAAAGGCAGAAAAAGTAGTTTAAAAAGTAGAAAAGCACTAAAGTAAATGAAAGAAAAAAAGTATCTAATGTGCTGCACTATTGGCTTTTTCCCCCTAGAATGAACATAATTTCAGGTCTAGAATCAGACAATAAATTTCTCATTATGCATCTTTGCAGAAGCTGGTAATTGAGCAGTTGAAAGTCTGATTTTGGTAAATACATCTTTCAAAGCCATCAGCAAATTCTCTTCTCTGATTAAAGGAAGGGAGGGAAAAAAATCTTCACACATTTATTTATTCTCCATAAAGGTGGGTAGCTGAAGAGGTCAAGAACAAAATTCCATTAAATGTATCGGTAAGTGTCTTACTCATTTCAGAAGCGTAATTTTTGGCACTGTGGGACCCTCCATGGTAGAAGTCCAATGGGATTCTAATTGTACTCTAAGTGGACAAAGCATTCTCTAAGAGTGTTCTCTGACTTTGCTCACATGAACATCAGGCTGCAATTGTGACTAAAAGCTTAAACATAACACTTACTACTTCATGACTTACTCCTTTATGTTCATAGAAAGATTAGATCAGAATGAACACAGAAAAAAATGCTCTGGGTAATAAAGCAAGTATATCTAATTAGCATTAGTGCAGTGATAGAGTAAAGCAGTTCACTGTATTAAGTTACTCTACTTGCAGCTTTATTTCTGGCACTAAAAGCAGCAGGCTTGCAGTAAGTTCACATTAAGCCTGCAATAGCTCTGTACATATTCAATGTGCTTAAAACCAACGAAGGTGCCTTAATTCAGGAACCCTCCAATCATGATTAGTGGGCGATGCTATTTATAGCAAAGTACAATTCCTTTAGGAATGGCATCAAGTATGTCTTGGATGTTCTCCCGTTACTCAGATAGACTACCTATTTGCTTAATTGAAAAGCAAAATTGTGCTTGTATCAGAGCCACACATACTTGCCACTAAAAACAAGAATGATGCCAAGGCTTGGATCCTCCTTTCCCTTAGAAATGCGGTTAGGAGTCTTGAATTTATTCTGATCAGGAGGAGTCCAAGAAGCTTTCTTACAATGCTGAGACATCACCAGAGCTCAGGAATAAATCCAAAATATGGTCTTAAAGCATGTGTGCACACACACACACACAAGTACATGTACTCACTCAATCTTTTGTGCACCAGGAAAAAAGTTCAAATCCAAACCCAGCAACTACAAATTCAATTTTTGACCTGTTATATTTGAAATCTGCTGCATCTTGTAAATGAATGTGCTCTAAAAAAATCTACTAAAGTAATGATTATCCCATTTAAAGATGCTTCTAAATTTTAGTGTCATCACTAAAATTTAGTGATATTTTGTCATCAGACAAAAATAAAAAGTTTGATGGCATAAATAGAAAATAAAGCCTTTCTTAGCTATTTTAGGATCAGATCCTTTTAAGCACACAATGAAAATATTTTTAAAAGCCCTTTAAAAACCAGGAGGCAGATGTTCAGGTAAAACCAAAGCCACAGGATTGTTTATTTTAATAAAGCTATTATATATGTAGCCCCAAATTAGGGGTGGCACTCAGGCCAGGATATGTCTAAACCATCACCACCTGTTTGCCCTGAAAAATCAATTAAAATCACACTTTCATAGCAGTCCCCTTCTAAACAATAAAACGTAGCTTCATCGTGAGACTTGAGACGCTCAGAGGGAACACGTTTGAAACCTAAATCCTGAGTCTCACATTACTTATAAACTAACCACAGTAAAAACAGCCTTCGGGGCAGTGGCAGAAATGAGAGGGCGAAGGAGATGACAAAGATGAAGAAGGGGAGAAATCCCTACTTCCACTGATTTCATACTGAGAATCATACCTCCTTTTGGTGAATTCCAATAATTTCTTCAAAGGCTCTATTTTTTTCTTTTCTTTTTTTCTCCTTCAGAATTCTGCACTATATTTTCTGTGCAATAGAAGAGATCCAACTTTGCAAGTTGAAAGCAAGGGCACTAAAGTCATCACAAGTGTTTTAGTAATTAAACGAATATGCATAATGAACCATATGCCCAAAGGGCCTGTTCTTCATGTGGGCCAGATTTTTGTTTGAATTTTTAATTTTTATATACAGATGAAACATTCAGTGTAATCTACCAACACTGTGAGATAACATGCAATCAGAGAAACTGCGAGGGACAGTCCACGCAGAAGCAGGAACAGGAGAGACTACAGAAATGTTCTTCTGAAGATTTTGATTCAAATGTGTTTTCCCCCTCCAGCAATTGTTCTCGTCATCTGCTCAGAGTCTTCAAGAGACACATATAACGAATACACTGACAGTTTTATACAGGATGAGTAAAATACAGTGCCGTCAGCTGAAAAGTGTGAATATCCCATGGGACAAACAAGGATTTCTTTAAAAAAAAAAAATCCTTCTACACCCATCAGTCAGACTACCATCTTGAGTTACAGGGAATCCTCCCAGGTCTCTTTCGGAAGCCACATAAATATTATACTGCAGGCTCTAGGACACATATATTAGCAATTTGAACTGATCTAAGAGGAATTCTTACTTCTCAATGGTGCACCTGTGCATAGTGGGTAGAAAACGCTCAAGGTGGAATGCAAGCTTGTGCTCTCCACACCTTTCTACAGCAACACAGACTAAGAATTTTAGGAGTTCATTATGCTCTTTGCAAACAGACAGCTCTCGGGTATTTCCTAAACTGCCATCAGAAAAGAACTACTAAAACCTTTCTTTAAGCTTTACAGTGTCATTTAGAAAACACTGAGTTATAATCAAAGCAATGTAAGAGATACAGAGTCTGATAAAATTGCTATATCAGCTCTCAGACACACAAGATTGAGTTATGATTCTCCAATGCAGAGAGGAGACTTCTTTTTCAAATGTGTCTGTATATCATCTGAAGTTTACAATGATGGGTCTGGACAAAGTTATCAGGTCCTAAGTGTGGGTTGGTCTTGCATATGCCTAATTCAAAGGAAACATTTCAGAATGGGGGTGTGCTGGGGAGAAGGTGTAGGTTGGGGAGATGCACAGGGCAAATGTAAATATCACCTGTTTTCTACGCATTTAGCTGCAATAACGTAAATGCAGAATACTGCATCGAGTGTTATGGCACTGAGAAAAGATTATGACAACAAATCTGATCAAAAGTCCAAGTGAAGCCTTGGACCCTTTTCAGCCCCCCTCTGGGACACAGAGATGCTGTGGTTTTCACAATGTAAACACCAGAAACGGAATGCACAGCATTTAAAGAGCAAGTAACAATGGTACTGTAAATAACATCTCTTATTGCTTTCACTCCTAATTCAGAGTTTATGCCTTTGACACCGTCTAGGTTACTTGATCTAGTGGTCTCAGTGGAAAGACAGATAAACTTCAACTGCAGGCAGAAGACAAAAATTGACAAGGAGCGTCACCTTTCTTGACTGTTTAAATCCTTTAAGGAAGTGTCTGAGCAATTAGAGAGGGAGTGTAATCTTTGCAGAGTACATTAACACTCTCCGACCTTCCAGACAATAGATCAGACCTCAGACACATAATGCTTCCCCAAGGCTTTTTAGCCAGTGTATTTGATCTCTTAGTCACTCCTGTGTTACTGTAGGTATCATCTGTGTAGAAGCCATTATTCATGAGCACTACTGTCCACTGACTCTGAGGCTGGACTGCAGTGAAGCAAAAAGCAGGAAAGACACCATAATTCTCAGCAATATTTCCTGTATCTTTAAGATGGAGGCTGGGAGCAGGTTCAGATATCTGCAAAATATTCTTTTGCATTTAAGCTACAAAGTCTGTAATGTAAAAGTGTATTAATAACAATAATACCCACAGGTCATTAGACGATCATGGGGCATGAATGAAACCAACCCCTGAAAACAGGGCATACTTTTTGTTTGTAAAATGAGTTTCACAATACAGTCACTGGGAAAAATACCATGAGTGATACACAACACTGGAAAATGCAAAATAAAACAAAAGTGGAAAATCAAAGAAAATTCTTGCACTGCAAGCTTTTAAATCTTAATCTATCCTGTAGGTTACTCTGCAGGACATACTAGTCAGGCAATAACCTATTTCCTGATGAACACATCCTGTTCCAACTGCTAATCTCACAGTGGAAGCTTGGCTTTTACCATTTATTATAAACATTTTCAAGAACTGCTTACCACAATATATTTTTTAATGGATTAGATTTTGGTCAGCTGCTAACAGAGCAGAGAACTGAATATTTTTTATATGAAGGCTGCAAAATAGGTTTTCAGAGTGTCTGACTTGCATTCCACTCCTCTCTCTCATGAGTAATTGGAAGAACAATTGAAACAGAATATAAGAAGGCCAGAGGTTTCTTTTCTTTTTCTGCCTATTATATCATAAAAAAATTCTGGATCCAAGGGTACAGCAAACAAGACACTGCTGGTTTGAACTTTACTGTAAGACTTAGTGAAATGTTCAGAAGAAAGGCAAAGACTGCAATTCACATAATTTGCTCAAGACCATCACAGTTGTCTGCTGATGACACTCAACATCTAAAGCCTAAAGTGTTTAAACCAAAATAATTACATTTTCTTAGAATCAAGGGAGCTCCCCCTTGAAAATGTACACTGCAAAGGTTTTCTAAATGAGACTACAAGAAAATAGGAAAGCTGAAAATTAGCTTTATCCTTTAGAGTTAGCATTTTCAGACTCAAACTTAAAAAATGGTAAATGTACATATATAATCACAAAAAGCAATTTAAAAACTCTTTAACCTTAATTAGCAGACAAGAAAGAGCTTCTATCTTCTGAATGCTTTCACTTTGCTTTGACAATGCTTAATGTCCGAAAGAACGAAAAGAATTGGAAAAAAATGTTATATTCACTATGTATTTTCTAATGTTAAATATACATATATATGTGTGTGTGTGTGTGTGTGTGTGTGTGTGTGTATATATATGTTGTGTTTTTATCCCTGGATAAAATAGCTTTCAAGAAATTTGTGATCCTATTCACATTAAAGTTAACTTGAAACAACTAGCTAAGGGAGGAAAATCCCTCTGGAAGCAACTAGATTTGATATTATGATTTGGAGGAATGTCTCTGTGAACACACACACACACACACACACACACACACTCAGCATCATGCCTAAGCCATGTCACACCCAAGAGCCAAGGCCTTCATAGAAGCTAAACCTAGCCAATGGCATAAGCATCAACTTTTAGCTACAGGTTAAAGAAAGTACAAATGATTGCTTTAAAAGCCTTAATATGGTTATTTTCCTAATTAAATATGTACCAACTGGGCAGTAATTTGGATCTTATTTCTTCTGCATAAGTATGAATGTGCTATAGAATATTCGAGAAAATTATCATAAAAACAACAGAAAATTATACAACACAAAAATTTAATTTTTTTTAACTAATGTAATGATTTCTGCTTGTAGATGATTGTATCAAATTAAAAATAAATTGCTGAAATTAAAATCCCCAAGAAGCAACCCACAGAAATTTACCTTAGGATTTTATCATTTATGAGTTTCTATCGCCACCTGCAGGACTGTCTTTAAGTAAACTCAAGCAATTGTCTAGCTATTTGCTATTCTTTTTTCTTTCCTTTTCCTTTTTTCTCTCCCTCCTATTCCCCAGCCCTATTTTTTATTAAATTTCCAGGAAGTCAATATTTTAAAAAACATATAGATTAATAAAAATGTAAAATCACCAATGAAATGCAAAATCAAATTTGCCCAAAGAGATGCAGTTAATGAGGCCACAGTCGGCTAATTTTTTAACAGCTGAACACATTATGAATTTTCCTACTGTGAAAAGTAGAATTTGGGGATGGGGGTTAATGAATTAGCCTATAGATGTTTCCTTAGAAAAAACTATGAGGGCCTCAGTGATTTCCAAGGAAAAGTGCTCTTGCTATGGGCCACAAAATGTTTATAATTGTATGTACCTGGCTTAATCCAGAGCAGAAGAAATGTGGCTATTAACAAATGCAAACTTAGTTTAGGAAGCGATATTCTATTGCTTCTTAAAGAGAAGACAATTAAGACAAAGATTCACTAAAAGTGTCACTGAAGCCTAATAAACTAAGAACAAGTTTGTATACAGCAGAAGTCAAAACTGAAGCACCTCCCAAACACAAAAACAAAGTTCAACATCATCGTCCTTGTCATCACTGTTATCATCTTCATTACTGTCATCGCAACACTTTGATGAGGAAAATTCATCTGTTCTATGGGAAGAGTCAGCCAAGTGCGCACTGAAGAAACGATACAGATTTATGTCTCCCTACGGCATGTTACCACTCAGAGTAGCAACTCCAAAGACTCACAAACTGTTTTTATTCAAATGTAAGACCTGAGGGAAAATGTACCTAAAAAAAAAGAGCTCAAGGACACTGTATATGTACACATGAACTAAAACCGTAATTGCAAAGTTTATGACTATACAAGCTGCACTCTGTAAAAATAGTGTAGGGCTGAGAATCCTCTGTTCAAACAAGTGAAGAGGCCTTGAGAAAATCACTTTCCCAAAGCCTTTCTTCTTCCTCTCAGACTGACCATGAAAGCCCCTCCTACCTTATTCTATGGCTCCATCTTTTCTAGACTAAAATAGCAGCTGTTGGGTCTTGCTTAACCCAGTGAGGCTCAGATGTACATTTCTGTTTTGTTTCAGTTTTTCCCTCGACAAAATGAAGCATCCCAGACAATGAATTAAAACAAACTTTAAAGAGCTTGGGAAGCAATAGAAAAATCATTTTAAAAGGCCAAAAACAATATGGATGTAGGTAATAAGAGAATCCCAGTGAGACTAAAACAGTAAACACTGTACAAGAGCAAGGCTTAGACAATTACAACTGAACCTGATTTTGATTAAATATCAAAATCTTTATTTTTGTATAGGTGAGATGTGGACAATCAGGCTAATAAAAATGTTTCTCTAAAATGCATGTTATTTAAAAAGCCAGTGACACACACACACATACACCACAAAGCCAATGATACAACTCCAGGATAAAGGGAGCAGTAACGAAACACACCTTTCTAAATCATAAATCAGATGGCAAAAGTACAACATGCTATAGTAAACCCTAACCAGACCACAAGGAAGGTTTCTCTCCATAAACATCAGATCAGGCAGCTAGAATGATTACTGGGCTCTCCGGTAACTGTCACCTGTGGTGGGTCTAATTACAGGCTACCCCAGCAAGCACGCCCACATCGCATAGCAATAAAAGGGCCCTCTGCTTGCCAAGCACAGTCAGACAATGGCGAGCACACGCCACCTGATGGGGAGCCCCAAAAGATCAGCCAGAGAGACTAATAAAAATGACAGCTTAGAAACAAATGACAAAGCTCACACTGGAAAAAAAAAAAAAAAAGGCAATATCAAATTAGCCAGATACCTAAGTGCTGAGCATGGTTCTTCAACAGGTCAAAACCTACATAGGGAACTGTTTTCACACACACCAGGTCCCATCCTCCTATTTCTAAATATTCTTTTCTGTTTTTCCAACACAAAAAATGTTTGCACATCAGGTGTCACATATAGAAACAAATGAAAGGGGAAAAAAGGGATTCAGTTCAGAAAACATCAAAAATAAATACTCTCAGATTCACGGGCCGTGATGGCAGAGATTTGCCAGTACTCTTCCTCCTCCTGGCTGCCTTTTGGCCATTTTGCTACTAATTAGCGCTATCCCTGGATGGGCAGGATCAAGAAAAAGCCAGAAAAAAATGCGTATCAGAGAAGAATATGAAGTTGCTAGGTTGTTTTAGCCACTGATGTGGCCATAGACTGTTAGATCAGGGGAGGTGCAGGCAGGAAAAGAAAGCAACATCTGGTAACAGATGGTTTTCACTAGTTCTAGCACCCTTCCAAGAAGCACTGATTAGATGCCTACTGTGTACAGAACATTATCCTAAGCAGTAAGAATATGCACAAAAATAATAGACTGGGCCTTTGCCTTTCTGCAGCTTGCAATATACTAAAACAATCCTTCAGTCATTAGGCTGTGTTACACTGCATAACTATTTAACACATGACATTAACTGGAAGCATTAATCATTGTAATAACATACCTCCTTTTCTTTTTTCTTTTTTTTTTTGGGACAGGGCCTCACTATGTTGCCCAGGCTGGTCTCAAACTCGGCCTCTGTCTCTTAAAGTGCTGGAACTACAGGTATACACCAACTGTTTTTGACACGAACTGAATTTATTAGGTCAAGCATGAAGAGTATTATCATAGCCTTGAGGTAGAACTCTGGCTTTGGCATCTAGTGGTTAAATATACACTAAGTAGCCCTGGAAATGGTTGATTCCTGAATATTAACCACAGCACACAACAGCAAGATTGGTATTGTCACCCTGTCATTGAACAGGTTCTCAACAAGTCCAGGTCCACAAAAACACTTTGCAATGAATTAGCGTGTGTGTGTGTGTGTGTGTGTGTATGTGTGTGTGTGTGTGTGTGTGTGAGAGAGAGAGAGAGAGAGAGAGAGAGAGAGAGAGAGAATGTGGGTGTGTGTTAGGCCTTTTTCTGAATTCAAAGAATACCATTACCCACCAATAGTTACATCAGACAGTAATTTCTACCCAGTCTTGTATCCCATTCCATTATTTTTAAAATACTTCCATGCTTATGACCTAATTTTATCCCCAAAGAGCACATTTTTCTTATGATATGCCTGAATAATCAAAAGATTACTTTTTGTTTTCAAATATAAGGGAGGATGGTAGAAGAGGAATAAAGCAGGGAAACCAAGGAGGTGAGGAGAGAGGCAGGGTAGAACGACACATGGGGTGAAGAGGAGGGAGAGAGAGGAAGGGAGGGGGAAACGAAGGGTGAGTGGAAAACAGAAGAGGAATGCAGACAGACTTATGAGTGCTCAGTATGAAAATTCATTGTTGCATTTCAATATCTAGCAGTGTATTAGATACTCAAACCCATTACTTTTTGTGGAAATGGGAAAGAGGAAGAAGGAAGAAGGAGGAGGGAGGAGGAGCAAGCCTGAAGAAGGTGGTAGTCAAGCGCCAGTTGCGTTAAGGGGATACAAGATCTCTAGAGTCTTTTCTTTAAGACTAAAGATCCTAAAATCTGGATCAAGTTCAAATTAATGGTAGAGTATCTCTGGAAAGCAGAGTGAATTAGACTGAACTACTTGGAATCTGCAAAAGACAAGGAATCTGTATGAGTCAGGGTTTCAGGGTTCTCTACAGGGAGAGAACTAACGGAATACATATATATATAAAGGGAAGTTTATTAACTATTATCTCACACAATCACAAGGTCCCACAATAGGCCATCTGCAGGCTGAGAAGCAAGGAGAACCAGTGCGAGTTCTAAAACTGAAGACCCTTGAGTCCAATGTTCGAGGGCAGGAAGCATCCACCATGGCAGAAAGAGGTAGCCTGGGAGGCTAGGCCTGTCTCTCTCCTCACATTTTTCTGCCTACTTATATTCTAGCCACACTGGCAGCTGATTAGACTGTACCCACCCAGACTAAGGGTGGGTCTGCCTTTCCCAGCCCACTGACCCAAATGTTAACCTCCTTTGGTAATACCCTCACAGACACACCCAGGATCAATACTTTGCATCCTTCAATCCAATCAAGTTGACACTCAGTATTAACCATCCCAGAATCCTAAACAGAAAGTTCAGAGGAGACAGAAAAGCTGTGCTTGCAAGGGCACACGAACAAAAAGCTCTGATAAGACTGGTAGTGACACTGGGTCTCACACAGCGTCTGCACCTCTATATACAAAAAGGGGTGTTACCATTTATATCTAACAGGCTGTGCGAATATGGCAGGGTGTGCTGTGCTATGATTCAAATAATTGAGAGCTAATGTTTACTAGTCAAAATTGGAATGCTCCAAAAAAGTGATTTCAGTCAGTCTCTCTCTGATTCTGTCTGGAATCACAACTCACTTACAGAGTTGAAAATATAAACATGAAAATATGCTAAAATAGTTAATAGTGTCCTTTTAAATTTTTTAACAGATAATCTTCTTAATGCAATTACTGTAATTTTATCAAATTGCATAATTAGTTAATGCCTAAGAACCTGCCAATAGAAGGTGCAATTATGTTGTAAAAATTATACTCACAATATGCAATGATGGATTGTTCCTATTTAAAAAAAAAAGTGCTGAAAAAAACTTTAAATATTTTGAAAGTATATTATGTAGTCCCTTCATGAAAAGGAATACAGGGAAACTATCTTATATATGTTAAATAATAAGATGCCAAATATTTTAAGCATTTAATATACCTATACATTTTACATGTATGTGTGTGCAATTATATATACACACTTTTAAGATGTCTAAAACTCCCTCTTTTTCTGGTTATTATAACTGTGGAATTTCTTTCAGCTTTACAGAAATATTTTTAATTTTTGAGCACTAACTGCACACACACCTAGCAAATGGGCAACGATGTCTGCTCTACACATCCAATTGTGACTTCTGGTGGACGTCACAGCCAATGAAAGAGCTTAATCAAGTGCAGATGCATTTGGTTGTGAATAAATTGGCGACAGAACTTAAAGTAAATCTTTTAGACACAGTTAACACATAAATATGGAAAGCATCAAAAAGACATTTGACTAGCATTATTTAAAGAGTCTAATCTCAAAACAAAGTTGTAATTGCATTTGTCATTTCTACCAAAGCAAAATGAATCTGAATGTTTTTCAGTCCACAGAGCAATCATGGAAAACAGCAGTCTTCAAAGCGTTGCCTTCGATGTTTACCAAACTGCTTTCACAAAACATTCAACAGAGCAACTTTTAATTTCTCAAATGTCCTCTGCTTCTTTGTGTGCATGGGTGTGTGTGTGTGTGTGTGCACAAGTACATGTGTGTTGGAAGGATTGGCTCTATTACTGCTACTGTTGCTTTTAAGTTCTATGTGAAATTACTTTACATTTTCTCAATATTCTAGGATCTCTAAAAGCTAAGAATTTTATATATGTTAAATATAAGATATTACCAAGCAAGTGGACAGTTGTATTTTGTTAACTTTATGGAGGGAGAGGTTGATTGATGCTTTAATTTGTGTATCATATTTCAGTCCTTGTCAACTCTGAAAAGTAAATTCTTTATTTTCCTACACACAAAAAAAAATTAGAAAAAAGTCACAGATGTTAAAATCATAACTTTATGAAGATACTCATTGATATATGGTACACTTAGATTACTTTAAAAGATCAAACAACCAACTAAAAATTTAATAAAACGAAGAATCCATCAATGCCCAACAAACTAGCCTCCCTTGACGCCACAGGTGTGTGCCTGAAAGGTTGGTGGAAAAATGAAAGGAAACTGCATAAATGCAATTCTATGTTAAAAGCATCAGGAAACCTTTGCTGTTTAAAATAACCTTCTGATGATGCCATCTGTCAAGTAAATACTATTTTATCATATGAAAAATGCATTTATATACTAACATAACTTTAGGTCTTTTTATAGACAACACTAGGGTTTATAAAATATAAGTATGTCATAACAAAACACCCATACATGATTCAATCTACCAATATCACAATGCAAAGTTATCTTTTAAGAACATTCTTCATTATGATCAAATAATGTATTAGCACTGAGACACTGGATCTATGAAATAAAGATCCCCACTAGAAATATGGGCCTATTTCCTTTATAGCCATTATTTCAAGATGTTTTAAAGGAAAATATTACTGTGGATAGTTATTCTCTTTTATCCTATCCCTTTTTCTTAACAACTTGGAGTACTTAAAAAAAAAAACTGAAAAGTACAAATGCCTTCCATGACCCCTTCCACTAATTGTTTTCCTTTTTTCTTTCTTCTCCCCTTGAAAATCCCTCTACATCATCTAAAAGCATTCCTCAAAGGTGGGGAAAAAGGAAGTCAGCCTCTAATTTGGGACTCAGTTTAGTACCAAGGCTCCAGGGTTCTTCAGATCATCCAGCTGGATTCCAAGGATGTCAAATGCATGCGATGCCCTCTGGCCTCTTCAATTTCAGTCTCATCATCACTTGTGAATAAAATGACTGAGCTAAAGAATTATTCCCACTCATGTAATGAGGGTTTCTTTCCTCTATAGTATCACAACTTGGAAAAGGCTTAATCGCCACACATAATATCTAAATACAGATCTTAAATGATCCTGGAGTCATTATCTAAATATAAGGACAATAAGCACTGCATCCTGGGTATCAGTGAGAGGCAGAATAGTGGAAGGGGTAAGCCTGCGGAGGCTAAAGCAAGGTGACCTGGGTTTCAATGCCACCTCTGCCTCATACATACACATGAGTTCTGTTACCTTACTTGACCTCTATAGGCTTATTTTTCTCAATTGTAAAAAGAAGATAGTCATGATAGTAATCACTACCCACATCAGCAGGTTGTTGTGAGAACTAAATTTATAAAATCCTTGGGACAGTGTCTGATAGTAAGCACTGAAATAACAAACTATGAATATCCCTAGAATCAAAATCTGTGGGGAAATGGCCATGTACATGTCTTGTGTATATGTATGTACATGTGTATAAAATATCACATATATTTATAAATCTATTCATAAGGAAATATACAGGTGCATTTACTTTAAGGCAAAATATTTTAGTTCTATTTGGCCTTGGTCAGTAGGTGGATATCTCATATTAACTTGTTTTTCAACTGGAAAAGCCAAGAATGTGACTTTTTGAAGGAAGAAAAAAGAAAAAAATATACTTAATACAATCAAGTAAACCTTAGAAAATGCAAGATACCAAAATATCTAGAAAACACAGGGGAAGGAGAAAGATTCAAAAGACAAAATGAGAAAGATTTTCAACGTTCATCCTAACAAAAAGAACTAAATCTGTAGAAATTTGATTTGGAATGCTTTGACCACCCTACAAATGCTCATGTTTAATTTCTTACGATAACAATAAATTCAATGCTATGCAGCAACATTAACATAACAGGTGCCAGTGAATTACGGATAACTTTCTTCTCTCATGTTGGGAATATAACCACCCCCATAAGTGTAGCAGTGATAAATCGCATGGTAGAGCAGGTTGAGGCTTGGATCATTTAGCAGGGTGAGTTCTTTCACGTTTGTCCATCCACTTTTGATGAGACACCCTGTGGACCTAGATCTTAAGAGCCTGCTTTTTTTTAACTTCTGCTTTCAACAAGGTATGATTATGTTTATGCACATGTACACAGGCATCCATGGAAAATATATGGTTTACTCTCATAAAGTCTTAACATTGATGTTGAGAATAGATTAAACATGATTCTACAATGTTCATGTTTGTATCACCTGGAAACAGAGTCCAGAACATAAACTTAGTAGGCTATTTTATGCTTTCTCACAAAACAGAAGAAAAAAGCATCCCTTTGGTTCTGCCCTTAGTTTGTTGTGTTAGCGTCACTTCCTGTACCATCACAGGAAGAAAAGCTCAACCAGGGACTGGTTCAACTAAAATAGCACCTTTCACATCTGTGCAGTGAACCCTCAACCAACACATATGCTAATTTCAATTAGAGGACCTGACTACAGGTCATTTAATACATCCGTGGCTTAAAACCTTGCTTCAAACACCACCAAACTGTTCTGCCCTGTGATGCCAAGGCGAACAGTTGGAACATGAACAAAGTGTCACAATGATGAATAAAGACACCAAGCAACATTCTGTCTTCAACATATCACAGGAGAACATCCATCAGTGTGTGTCACCTCCGACAGATATGGCAGGTGCAGAGTGAAGAAAGGCAGAGGAGAGCCTGGGCTTGGGGATCCAACATTTTGCAGAAAGACAAGCCATCATGAAGTCCCACAGATTCCAGGACACAGCGCTACAGCCAGGGCAGCCCCCAGGTGTGCAAACCCATCAGTCCGCTCCAGACAGCTAACAGGTCTACAGGCAAGGAACACGAATGCAACGCATTTTCAAAGAAAAGGAAATGAAGGCTTGGCTACCCATAATCTTACTAAAAGAAGAATGAAAGAAGATGAAACTGAAATATATTTTTTATTCTGTCCCGAGAAAGCATTTTCTGTATTAAAGCCTCTCGCTTTAATAGCAGAAATGGGTTTGGAATAATCGTCATAACAGGAATAACAAAAACAATTTTTAATACAATTACACTTCATCGGCTTAAGGAGGGGACGCCTCTATCACATTATATCTGCGGTATTTCTGAGAATCACCAAGGCCGGTCAACATACACATGGTCTAAATTTTTTAAAGCAGAGTTTTAAATTAAAACAAAATGAGTTTAAGTGAGCACTTTTATTCCAGTACTTTCAGGACAACCAAATGATAGAATGTATGTATACAGCATATCTAATTGGCTCTGCATTTTCTTCAATGGTGTCCGATGGGAAATGTCCCTATACACACAGTCACATAAACCCATGTGTCCTTGCAACACCATACTTCAGAAAACCAGCAACAAGAACACCACCTTGATTTTCCTTGCAGGGGGCCTTAGAGACAGGAGGGTACAACATGGCAGCCTGCATTCCCCAGCCTGGGGGAGGGCTTTTCTCCGAGGCAGGAAGCCCAGCAAGGAGGAATCCCTCAGAGAACAGGCAGTGGAGATGTGGCTCCATTTCCAAGGCTCCCTTCCTGTTTAGAAGTCCCCTCTATTAGACAACCTATTTCTATTCATCCGTTCTAATCTTTCTTCAGATCAAGCCAGCAGCCCATTAATCATTTCTGTCATCTCCCTCCAGAATCCAGGGCAACAGATCTCTGTTTTTCTAAAATCACAGTGCCAGAAACTAAACTCGAGAAAGAGGAAATCCTCTCCTCCTCACAGAGGCTGTCTGGGTGCTGACTGGAAGAAGCCACCAGTTGTGTTCACTTTCCTCTTTTGCCCAGAATTGCATAGAACATTCCATGGAAAGTTTTGAAAGGGAATTTGGGTGGGAAGCGGAGCTGGGGAGGTTGAAGAGGAACCCGATGCATGAAGCCACCAGCTGAGGAGAACGTGAGAAACCGAAGTAGATAAACAAATGCTGAGACAATGACGGATACAGATTAATAAAACCACTATTAGTGTTTTTATTAAGGCCAAATGTTTCAGCAACTTCAGACAGCAGAAAAAGTATATGAAAGGTCAAGCCTGCAGGCAGCATGGGTCCTCTGCACTGAAGCAGTGGAGAACTAAAATAAACTCCACCAAACAAAATACTCCCCAATGGCAAAGAGAAAGCCTCTTTTGGAGCTGATATACTTGAATGCATAAAAATGTTGGGAGTGACCTTGAACCCACTGACACCTTGGGCTAATAAATTGCTTTTTTTCTCCCCATTTTTTAAATGAGGCTATGCCTGTCGGGTAAGAGAGAACATTGAGGATATATTGACAGTAGAAGACAGAACCACATAACATTCAGAAGTCAGACTCACCAATGATCACGACCGATATTCACACTCTTAGATCACTCATGCCTCTTACTAGTTTGTATAGTGATCTTTGCACATGACAGAAATAAATGGCATGATACCAAATATACAAAGATTTGCAGTTGGGAGACTTTATTTCTCTTCCCATGGCTGACATTGCCAATTTGATCAAGGACAAGTCCCTTTACAAATGAGAGAGAATGTGCTGAGATACAAAGTGAGGGCATGACGCCAGCTGTGAAGTCCGTCCAAGATTCTTGGGCTCTCAGTGGTAGACTTAGGTGGTTTTAAGATCTCTTGCAGCTCTTTGATTCTGTGATTTTATTATGCTTCTTAAGGATGGGCCAATGTCACCAGAGAAAGGAGTACATTTCATATACAAGGGTGGTTCCCCTTTGTGGGACTGACTCAAATTGTAATGTGTAATGAACAGTATGTCCCAACTGGCTTGAAATGAATAAACATCTTTAATATCAAAGTTCAGGAATAATTTACTTAAAATCTAAATTGAACAATTCAGTTATTATTTAGTCATGTGATTTTTCAGATGCCATTTTAAAAAAAATTACAGGCAGTCACTGGCACAGAAAGAAAAAAATAAACTCAACGCAGAACTATACAAATGTAGCGAGGGAAACATTTAAACATATATATATATATATACACACACACACACACACAACACTGGTGCTCTTAAATTTACCAAGATATGGTATATGACTGGGATTTTGGTAATTTAAGGCAATTCCAAGGGTAAATTTGACCTAAGTACTGGCTTAGAAAAACAACCCCCACACAATCACCTATGCTGTAATATATTTAAAAAAGATGAATAGATGTAAATAAGAAGCAAATAATTTGAACATATAAAAGGAAACTTACCACAAATGCTATTGTACTTCTTAATGTGGATTCCCACTGGAAGCAACTTTTAAGGAACTGCATTGTATTCCATATTGCCATAGTGATTCTTTTCACACGGTCCACATCTCTTGATAAGATCTGATTTTTAAAAAAAATGGCCAACAAGAAACTAACTTAAATACTCCAAATATTCCCTCTGGATCAAGTACCCTGATCATTTAAATTATGTTCTATATAGATGCTAATTTAAAAAACGATAATAATAGAAAGGAGAAGAGCTGACACTTCTAAACTCTTTAAAATATGATCATCCACAGAGGAAAAGAGAATCAAATGCATTTTAGCACTCATCTGAAAAAGATTAGCCTGTTTCAACATGTTCAGTGCAAAAATGTAACTGGTGAAACTACAGAAGCCAGGTATTTAATGCTGGTGAATTTGTATGAGAAAGATACATACAGAGTCAGAGAGAGAGCGAGCAAGAGAGAGAGAAAGAACTAGAAAGAGAGAGAGCTATAGAGAAAAAGACACAAAATGAGTGTCTATGTTGTTTAGTTTGGAAGTAAATGAATAGATTTAGAATAAAAACATCCAAGTATTATAGCTTATCTAGTCCAGAGGTCTACAAAACTGTAGGAGTTCTGGGAAGGGGTTTGAGTTCTCCCTGGGCAAGTTACTTAACTTCTCTCTTATAAAATAGAGTTGTTACTAGTTCTAATCTTACAAGTTGTTGAGAGAATGACAAAGCTTAGAAAGGTGCCTGTCACATAGTAAGTGCTTTCAAGTATTTGTATCCTTAGAAAATGTTTCAAGTTTATCAAAATTTGGGGGTACTAAGTAGGAAGAGGCACGTGGGGAGGGCCATAGTATACCTCAGATTTCAGTCCTATGTTCCCCAGTGCTCTCAGAGCCCAAAACCACCCCACATGGAGGTCTTGTTTTAGAAAGGAAATGTCTCTCTCCCAGTTGTAGGCAGATTCATTTCAATGTGCTTGCAAAGCAGCTACTCCACCCACCTCAACCCAGGTTTTAACTTTCAAGTAAACAGAGCAAAAGGCAATAATAATAATAAAATAAGACATTTACTCAGATTACACAAAATAAATATTACGCTCAATGTTATGGCAGACCAAAACGAAATATTTGGAGGCTTCCCCTAGGAAGATGTTTAAGGCCTTTCCCAAGTATGCTCAGAAATTCATGGGAAACAAAAGGATGATAAGATGTCTTTATATTTAACTGCTTTATGTAATCCACAGCTGCTCACCCCAAAGGAAGTGGTGGAAGTAATAAACTCTTGAAAAAGGGGACACTTTGTTCTTTGTTACACAATTGAATAGGGACGATAGGTACAGAGAGAAATCCTGAACTGTGAAGAGTACAACAGGGAGGGACTCTGAAAACGAACTGTAAAGGTCACAGTGAAAAAAAAAAAAAAGTGAAACTTCCCCTACGGGCCCTGAACTTCACTTTTTGTTGAACTGAATGAGAGAGGAATTAAGGGCAACAGGCAGAGAGCGAGAGATCTTGCCTTCAGTATGGGCTGAAATGCCAACACATCCCAAATTTAGACCACACCAAGGTGGGAGGAACATCCACAAGTGAAGCCCAGGCCGGAAGTCTCTAAAGATCTGTTGGGTTAATTCTGTTATTGACTCCATAGGCTGCACCTCTCTGAAACTTTAAAGGACAGAGAACGAAATGGCTGTGATTAAAGGATGGGTAGGCAGGACAAGCAGATTCTGGAAGATACTGACAGTCTTGATGCTAGGAATTTTTGTTTATTCAATGAATCAGGACAATAATGGGGGCCTGAGACCTTCTGTTTCATCCAAGAATTATGTTTTAAGTCTTCCCCTTCTTTTAAGTTTTTTTTTTTTTTTTTTTTTTTTAAGACTGAGTTTCGCTCTTATTTCCCAGGCTGGAGTGCAATGGCGGGATCTCGGCTCACCACAACCTCCACCTCCCTGGTTCAAGCATTTCTTCTGCCTCAGCCTCCCAAGTAGCTGGAATTACAGGCATGCACCACCACACCCAGTTTTTTTTGTATTTTTAGTGGAGGTGGGGTTTCTCCATGTTGGTCAGGCTGGTCTCAAACTCCCAACCTCAGCCCACCTTGACCTCCCAAAGCGCTGGGATTACAGGCATGAGCCACAGTGCCCGACCAGTCATTCTCTTCTTATGGAGCTGACAGACCTCCTTATTTTAGGAGGCAAGGGGACAAAGAGAAAGAAGTAGAGAGATGGGACAAGAGAGGAGGAACGCGAGGGAGGAAAAGATTCAAGGAAGAAATTACAGGCAAGTGTTAAGACTTCAGGTGCTGGGTGCTGAGTGTACCAATCAACAAGCCACCTACTGCACTGACCCACCTTTTTGGAGAGCTTGCGGCTGTCTTCAACAAAGCGCTTTTCCCTGGGAGTAAAGGTCCTAATACTTGCTTTGACCTAGAAAGACATCATTGTTAAAAAGAGCAGCATTTATAGAAACTTCATCCATCTAGTTTTCTTAATGACTGGGAAAATCATGCAAATCAATAGCTTCTGACTCTGACCTTAGCAGCGACCAAAGAAATGGTAGAGACGCCTGTGCCCTCTACATGTTTCTGAGGGTCTCATTTGGTAAGAGTCCCTGGCATGGGTCAGACTGAGTCTAGGAGGGTGCTGTCTCCACTTTGGTCATTCCCTGGAGGTATTTTAAACCACTGCAGAGATTGAGGTTCATGAATTTTCAAACTAATGTCTGTAAAAGATAAAACTTCCTTCTTAAATCCTTTTAAGCTTCCAACAGTAATGTCTAGCATGTGAATAACAATTTCCAACTTATGAAAACACATTTTTCACAGAGAGTCTTATTTCCTTTCAATGGCCTGGAAAAATAACTTGATGAGCCATTTTAGCCCCATTTTACAGGGAAGAAGCTGAGGCTCAAAGTGACTTAGGCACTTGTTCAGACTGAGTAAAACCTTAAAGAATCAGATTAAAGTCCTTTTCCATATCTAATGAATTGTAAAATCCCATAACCAAAACATTTTCTCTTCAAGCCTGTATCCCCCTTTTCCCTTAAACTCATGTTTTATAGGTATTTATACTCTATATACAAACATTTTCCAGGAGAAGGCAGATGAGGGTGACCTGCTTATAAAATGCCAGTATGATTTCCTTGAAGGGAAAGGGAAGGAAATGGGAAGAAACAACACATCCTTATACTGGAGACTGTGCTGAGTTCTAGTATTACTGAGAATGTGAGGGGAAAAAATGTATATATATATTTAATTTACATGATATATAATATGTATTTTATATACTATATATTATATAATTATATATAACATATTATGTTATATATTTTATATAAAGTTTTATAATATATAGATTATACAGAAAATGATTTTCCTTTTTAAAATTTTTTTCTTGACATTTAGATTTACTGAGAATTAAACACCATCAATTCTGCTGATTCAACAAATGGTGAACTCTGCTGATTCACCATCAAATCTGTTGATCAACAGATTCAACAGAATCTGCTGATCCTGCTGATTCATCAATTACGCTGATTCTCCCTTAATACCACTCAAGAGCTGGGATATCCAGCACATTTGATGACTCAGCTTTATAACACTATTCTTTCCTCTTTCTCTAGCTGCAAAAATTCTGAAACATCTTACATTGATTTCAGCCTCCAAAAGCTGGTCACCTCTTATTTTAGGTATGGAAAAGCTGAGAAGTATGACCCAGTTACACTTACCGGATTATATATGATGTCCATCTCTAAGTAAATAACTCCTTTAAAAGCTTGTTCTAAATCTTTATTCTTCAGTACATAACAATTTGGCTGTCCATCTCTAATCTGTCACAAACAAAAGATAAAATACACATTGGTGCAAAGTTACTACGTGGTCTAAAGCAAATAACCAAAACTAACTTTGGGAAAACTGATAATGTAGAATGATCATAGACGAAGCAAATATTAAATCCCCCACAAATCACCTTTTACTTTTAGAGTGCTGTTATAACACACTCTAGAAAGGAAGATAAAGTGACAATCACCAGGCTGAAACTGATGTATGGATGAAAAATATTGGTACAAATCGTAAGTTACATATTTCCACGTACTCAAAAATGATGAATATTCTACAACATTCCTGGCCAACACTCTTCAAGATGGCAAAGGTCATGGAAAGAAATGAAAGACTAGGAAACTGTCATAGATTAATTAGAAGAGACTAAGGAGATAAGATGACTAAACGCAATGAGGTATTCTGGATTGGGTCCCTGAACAGAAAAAAGGTACTGGTGCAAACACTGGTGAAATCCAAATAGGGATCAGCGTTTAATCGCATTGTAACGATGTTAGTTCTTTCCAGTGTTAACAAATGTATTATGGTAGTATAAGACCTCAACATTAGACTGAACTGGATAAGGTATGTATAGGGAACTCTGTATTCGCTTTGAACTTCTCTGTAAATCTGAAACTATTCCCCCCAAAAGGTTATTTTTTACAGAAATGAATAAAGGAGCTGGTTTTAATAGTGTTTTACTAGCCAGGAAACAATGCAAATTAAGTAAATAAATCAACTTAGAGTTGAGGTCAAAATCCAAAAACACTCAAAATGCACGAAGTGCCAACAAATCTTCAAAATAAACAAGTTTCTCTGCTATCCTCGCTCGGCTGGCATGTCACATCAGTTCTATACACTAGTCTACCTCTGGATCCCACATATAAGTTATCTAAGTAAAACATCTCCAGTATCATTTTGGAAACTAATGGGCTCCCATGAAAGACAAGTTAATTAGCTTGATTTAATCATTCTCTTTTCAGATTTGATAGCAGCCATGATTTTACATAGTAGTAGTCTATGTACTGATTAAACTTCGGGCTTTTCAGAAGCATACCTGTTAACTCCAAAAGGGCCTCAGCAAAACTCGAGTTAATCAAAAGCTCTACTTTAGATTGTGATGATCAAAAATTTAAATAGCATAGGAAATCTAACAGCATGAAATTTGAGCCATATTTTAAATGACTATTGCTGTCACTACGAGGATTCACACAAGTGTTCTTATAAACAGTGGTGGAAATGAGTTGAATAAGTCATGGAGGGAAACAGAGCAACTCCACTTTACAAGGGAGAGGTCATCTTCCTTCCCAAAGTCACCCCACCTCTCTCTTGATTGAATAGGTTTGATACAGAAGGATGGTTTTCCTGGCCAGCAGCTAAGAGGAAGGGGGTGCCCCATAAAGACCTGGTTTCCTTCCTAAACGGTGTCCAAACAGGATTCTGAGCTTCCGCTTTGATACACAGTCTCACTTAATAAATTGTGGATGTTAAAGTTGAAAGAAATAAATACAAAAACAGCCTGACAATTTGCCAAGCTGACTTGGGTCTAGTTCAGCTTTGCTTCAACACACAGTCATTGTACTGTTATCTTAAAATTTCCATGATTTCTCAAGGGTTGGCGAAGGATAACAGAAGGGCAAGAGGTATCAGTAGAAAAAGAAATATTTTATAGCAAAGGGATTTAAAAAAAAAATTTGGTAAATGACCATTTCCTGCTTCCTAATGTCCCTCACATTGTGTCAGCAAAATCAGAACCCACCTAAGGACATTAAAGCAGCAAAGCCTGAGCTAGAATTAAACCTATGCATGTTTGGGACTTAACTATCTTAAAAAATAGAATATAAGTTTAAAAATGGTAAAAAGTTTAAAAATTACAGAAAAAAACTGAAGTCTCTTGAACTTCCACAAACACCAAATGCCTTCCCCTAAACATAAATTAGATAGGAATTTGGCATGCATCCTTTGTAAATTTTATTAAGATTTTATATTTATAAAAATAGTCTTAATAGACATATGTATTTAAATTTTTTTTGTCTAAGTGACAAATTGTATGTATTTTGCAATTTTGTTTTTTATCTATCAATATGACTTGGTAATCTGTTTATATTAGTATCTAGGTCTGATTCATTTTTTATACTGCTATATAATATTTAAAAAGTCAATAAATTACAATTTATTAATTATCCTATTGATAAACATTTAGTTGTTTCCACTTTTCTAGTCTCTCTGCTACAAGGAATATCTTTAGAGAAAAGATAAAAGGTAAAGGAAAAGAAAAGGTAACGGAAAGAAGAAAAATGCTAGTTTGTATTGGAATATATTTGGGTTAAGACCAAGTGAACACATTTGAACAGTGTTATAATTAACACTGGGATAGTAACAGAAGAGACTATTTTTAAAAGTATTTTCACGGGCCGGGCGCGGTGGCTCACGCCTGTAATCCCAGCACTTTGGGAGGCCGAGGCGGGTGGATCACGAGGTCAAGAGATCGAGACCATCCTGGCCAACACGGTGAAACCCCGTCTCTACTAAAGTACAAAAAATTAGCCGGACGTGGTGGTGCGTGCCTGTAGTCCCAGCTACTCGGGAGGCTGAGGCAGGAGAATTG
>PVKP010003937.1:0-57683 GCA_004027715.1 Plecturocebus donacophilus
AAAAAAAAAAGGTACACATTGCAGAAATAGCATAAAAATTAAAGGGCACAATCCATCTACCAAGAGATGGTTAACACTTCAATACATATTCATTTCCTAGCCATGCATTATCTATCAACAAAAAAGGGGGCCAGTATACTAGTTTGCCACTTACTTTTTCTCCTTCATAATGTATGTTGCACATCTATCCATGCCTAGCTGTATGGTATTCCACTGCATAGATGGCCATCATATTCAATGAAGTCCTTGTTGATAGTTATGTGGATTACTTCCAATGTTTTGCTATACAAAGAATGTGACACTGAAAAACATTATACTTTGTGCACTTGGAAAGACCTTTTTTTTTTTTGAAATGGAGTCTTGCTCTTGTCATCCAGGCTGTAGTGCAATGGCACAATCTTGGCTCACCACAACCTCTGCCTCCTGGGTTCAAGCAATTCTCCTGCCTCAGCCTCCCAAGTTGCACCCACCACCACGCCTGGCTAATTTTCGTATTTTTTAGTAGAGATGGGGTTTCACCATGTTGGCCAGGCTGGTCTTGAACTCCTGACCTCGTGATCTGCCCACCTCAGCCTCTCAAAGCACTGGGATTACAGGTGTGAGCCACTGTGCCCAGCTGATCTTTATTTTTTGAGACAGGGTCTCAGTATGTTACCCAGGCTGGAGTGCAGTGGCACCACCAAGGCTCACTGCAGCCTTGAACTCCTAGGCTCAAGAGATCTTCCCACCTAAGCCTCCAAGCAGCTGGGACTATAAGGCATGTGCCACCATACCTGGCTACTTAAAAAAAATTTTTTTAGAGTCCCTAGCAATGTTGCTCAGGCTGAAGCCTTCTGAGAAGTGTAAATGCTAAGTTCAAAGGGCATGTATATCATTAAAATATATCTGTATTATAAATAAAAGGGGGGTCTTTATTATTTGCATATTCACTAACCAAGTCCTTGCAGCTACCAAATTGTAGAGAGAAGTGAAAGTCATCCCAATGTGAAAACATTCACTAATGAGCTGACACTCTATAAAAAATTAGTCCCTCTTTGCTTCCTAAGTACCTGAACCCAGAGTATTTATCCTGCCCACTGTATTCTGATCTTCTGTTAGTTTCTACAGTTATATTGGAAGCATATGACAAATGACACAAATAGAATGCAACTTAATTGCAATAATCACAAATCTTGCAAATGGTGGTGGATTTGATGAAGTTGATAAATAATGCTAGAAAACTGCTCAAACCTCTAGCTAAAGCCCTGAAGAGTGTGAGTGACAGACTCAGACCAGTTAACAATAAAAGGCAAGGTGAGGAGGTAATCACCGATAGATACGTATAAAAAAGAATGATGTGAGTATCCAAATATCAAGAGGCCCTCTGAAAACTGATGAATCCCTCAAATGTTTTTGCAAAACTTCCTATTCTGTTGCAAAAATCAAATGAGATTATTGTAAGATACAAAATCAGTTTCACTTAAAAAACAATTTGATTTCATCATTATCAGAATACATCTTAAAAATTATGAACATGCTTTTATCATTTTTGTCCATTTTCATGATTAAAGTTCCACTCAGACTTCCCCTGTTCCCCAATGTCCACCACATACTATGAAATTTTGGTCCCCGTTTTAAGCGGATTCACTTCAGGGGAGCTTTTTCTGGTGTCAACTCTCCTTGAGCTGAGCAGGCTGTCTTCTCAGAAGCCTAGGAGGAAGGCTGCTCTCACGTCTGGTGTGTGAAGGCAAAATACTCCCTACAACTGTCTGATTCTTACAAGAGGTAAAGGACCCCATGTAACAACCAGGGCCCTTTTCTCTCAGCTCCTTAGGCAGTCACTGGGATTGGAAAGGAGTCTATGATTGGTCTGCCTTCTATCACTGCCTTCATTCCCAGCTGCCCACCAGGGCCCGGGCAAAAACCCAGCTGCATGCTCTCAATATCCTCACAGGCTGAGCCCCACAATCCACCATGGGACACCTGCTGGGTGTCATTCCAAGGACACCAAGAAAGGAAGCACATCAGCAGAGTGCCTGAGAACTCAGCTGTGAGACCCCGTGGCTTTTTCATCCTATGATGTAACTCAGCCATTCTGAAAAGTATTTTCAAGGACCAGCTATTTTCAATAGGCAGCTAAGACAAAACAGAGTCATAAAATACATCCGCTTAAAAGCTTACAATGTACACACATATATATACACAAACCCAACCTTCTCTCTGGCAGCTTTGTAATAAAAATATACGGCTTATAGATAGCCTCAAATGTCAAAGATGGAAAAAAACCTGAACTTCACTTTATAGATGAGAAAACTGTAGCCCTGGGCCAAGGGTCAGCAGATTTCTATAAAGAGCCAGATGGTAATTGGTTGACATTTTGGAAAGCGTCTGGTCTCTGCCGCAACTCTTCACCTCTGTTACTGTAGCATAAAAGCAGCCACAGACAATACATAAACAAATGAATGTGGTTCTGTTCTCATAAAACTTTATTTATAGACACTGGAATTTAAGTTTTACATTACTTTTCACATGCTACAGAAACTACTTCTTTTTTCCCCCTAATCATTAAAAAATGTAAAAGCCATTGTTAGCAGGCTATGCCAAACAGGTGGTGGGCCAGATTTGGCCCTGAGGCCACAGTCTGCTGAGCCCTGTCTTCTCGGCCACTCTTACACTCGAGTGTAGATAAGACAGGCCCCGGCACTTAATATCTCATTCATTTGCTCTTGGCTTTACCTGTCCACAGCAAAGACCTAGATACTCTTCACCAAAAAATGTACAACTAAGGAGCTTTTGATAAAGCTTCTGATAAATGTTGGGAGTAATATTAAGATCTGTCAGAAAAGTATGCCAAGCCACAGTTTAAAGGATAGTGATATAATGCCATACTGTGCATTAAATAAAAACAAGAGAAAAATAGAATGAACTTGAGAAACTCACTGAATTTGAAAAATAGGCTTTATTTTAACCAGTGGTATTGTCTGACATCTTATATGGCATAACTGATTACAGCCAAGTTCATGACTACAAATAAAATAGCAATTTCCCTCATTCTCTCTTTTGTTTTCTGTTCAGAGAAGTCAGGAGATGGGAGCATTATGCTCAGAAACCGAAGAGCTCTTCCGAGATCTCCAGCGTAGAGTCCAGGCTTCCAGAGCATGCAGCCTCCTAACACATATGTGGTCACATGTGCAAAGACCTTTATTAAAAAATATTCAGAGCAGTATTTCTGTAGGAAATCACACTAGCATTTACAACCAAACATGGCTGATAAAATTGATCTTGCTGTGGATGGTGAGGATTTGAACTGCAGTAAAGGAGATGAGGCCTTTATGTTCGCTTTCCTTGAAAGGGGGAGAGTCCCAGCTGAGAGGGAATCACCATCAGTCTGCCTTCTTCCTTCTTGCTCCAGTTGACTCAGGGGGTCCACCCTGTCCCTCTGGAGTACATGTATCACTGCACTGGTTGAGAAATGGGAACACCTTGGCCCAAATACAAGATTCTGTTACACAGCCAACACGGGAAGTGACTTTATACTTTCTTATTACACAAAAGGCTTAAGTATATGAGCCCTCATGTAGAACAAAATGCCTGAAATTCAGAAAGTTATGAAAACAACTCTTCTCCACCCCTGAGGATATGTCATCTTTATAAAGTTGCAAATACAAAATATTAAAATAATTTGCCCCTTCTCCCCATCAAAAGGAATCACATTCTCAAAGGATTCCTGCAATATACAAAATTCTGAAACAAAATTTATTTTTCCCCAAACCAAGAAGTCAATGTTAAGCTGCCAAGAAGACCCTTTTCCATAGAAGAGTGGAAAAGACACCTTGTTACTTTTTTTTTTTCTTTTTAAAGTAACCATATTTAGAGAAAGATAGCAAAAGGAGTTTCTGGCCTCATGAGCTTTAATCTTTTACTTTGATTTTTCAGCATTTCTTAGCATTAGTTATTGGGAGTGAAGAGAATAACCTGTTTCCAAAGTTTGGGATATTCCAGGGAAAAGCCCTGATCTTTCCATGATAGCTCCCCAAAAATAGTTTGTTGAAAACAGATGGCATGAGTGAAAATGCTATACATCCATCTGTTCCTCTTTTCATGGTTTTCACATCAAAAGCACCTGAAGTATCAATTGTGTTCAACACAGAACAGCACTAGGGGCTGAAGAGAGGATGATGTCACTTGCCATAACATCAGCTGAGGTGACATGGGATCTAAACTACCCAAGAAGTCTTCACTGGCAAACCTGCCTGACACCAGGGCCTCCTGAAGAGAGCAGGACAAGCAGCTGTGCATGCTCAAATAGCAAGACGTGCAAAACACATCCTCACTCTGCTAGAAATAAAGAGTACACAAGAAGTACATGACAACAAGAACCTGCTTCTGACTACTGGGGCAGATATTCAAGAAACCTCTGCACCGAAGGTGAAGGGTAAGCAGAGAAATGGCAACACCTGGGGGTGAGAACGAAAGAGAGACGAACATATACGCATGCGCTCACATGCACATATGGCCGCCTCTGAAGGCTGCCTGCTTACTCCAGGCCCACAAGCAGCCATCCAATAGCCCTCTCGACTTGCCAGGCTCAGAACTTCAGCAGCTGCAGTCTTTTAACTATCTACACTTTCTTCTCTCCTCTTAAGGCACAAACATATTTACAGTTTCAAATACATCTGTCAAGTTCTGAGAACCATACTAAGCAAGTTAATCACAGGCTAGTGCACAGAAGCCGGTTGGTCCTTTTTGGCTGTACGCATCACTGAGGGATGGCGCCAGGTCTGAAGCAGCCAGAAGATGTGGGCCTTCTCTCTGTGCCACTGTGGGATGTTGTCAAAGTCTACCCCCCACTGTCAAGGTAGGGTTCCAAGAGAAGTCAAAGTGGCAAATGCAGGACGGGGATTGGGGACGTTTCATATTTTTTTTTACTTTGCATTGAACATATCCCTACAAAGACAGCAGCTCTTGTCTGCCTGAGCCGACTCTCAGAAAGAAGAGCAAGGTGGAGGCTGCGCTGGAGCACCCACAACCTCATGTAGTCACTGTGATCATAGTTTGCTCATATTGTCTTACCCTCCCACAAAGACAGACACACACATGCACACACACTAACGCACGCACACACACCCCCTTCCACCATGGAGGAAATCTCTGCAACAAGAGGCACTTGAATGATATTTGGAGAGTTCCCGTGAAAAGGCCTTCCCCTCACAGTGAAGTGGGATCAACGGAACAGAAACCAGGTGCTCAGGACTCCATCTCTTCTTGGTCAAGGGGTGGTGGCACAAAGCTGATGACTTCGTCATAGGTCAGACCTAGAAATTGGGAAGGAAAAGTAAGATGTGAGAGTTTAGGCTATTCTCTTTGCTGGCAAGCACTCTGACTTGAGCTCTAAGCTCAAGATCTTTCGTCCCTGTCCAGGTAGTGGTATGATGGGCTACCTCACTGCTTGTATGTAATATCCTAATGGAACATGTGGTCACACAGAAGTTCAAGGAGACATAGAAAAGAATCTTTTTTTTCTCATGTTTTTCATTGCTGAGTGCCTCTTTAAAGCTCTCTACGGAGGTGCTCAAGAATAAAAGAGCACTCTCACAAGCTATAGCAACAGATAGTCTTGACTCTTGGGATGTAACTGTTCTGAACTTATGTTTTATGGAAAGAATATGGGACTGGACACAGGATACATGGGTTTCATTCCTGGCTATGTCTCTAACTAGTTCTAAGTTAACTGATAAGACATAAATTCTCTTTGCCCCAGTTCTACTAATTGTAAAACTGTAAAAAAAATCCTCTTCTTTACTTAGCTCAGAGAAATGTAGCAAATGCAAAGACTCTGAAAACCTCAAATCCCCATGCAAGCTCCTATGTGAGGGGCTGTGTATAAAATCGAACCAGACATAAGTATCTCAAAGGTCCAGAGAGTATCATTGTCTTTGACAGTTTCCACCAGAGAACATATTCATTCTGCATTAGAGACCTTAACTACAAGTGTTAGCAAGTTGGTTATGACCATTCAGGGTTTTCTTCCCATTGCTTTTGGTTAGTGATTCAAGATGTTAATCCTCCCCTTAGGACTTACTTTTCCACTCATCTATAAGGAGGTCCCTGCTTTCAAAGGACTGATCGTAAGGATCAGCCACTGGTTCATCATCAGGATCATGGTACTGAGCAAAGTAGGCATGTGCAAGGGCTTGGGCTGCTGTAATTCTCTTATCTGAGTCCAATACAAGCATCTTCTCCAGCAGGTCGACAGCTATCAGTGCCATAGATGGGAAGAAAAATAGAGTTTTTAACATGCTACAAAAAATGATGCCTCATTAAGCAAACATAGTTTTGACCCTTCATATCCAAACAAAGAATCCTCCTCCAAAATGCCTTCTCTAGGATATATTAGCTCTTTTCTCATGTGTGTGTATCTGTATTTTATATGTTTTCAAATTTTTATTTTTTGATTCTGGGGTACATGTGCATGTTTGTTACATGGGTCTTATCACAGACTGATGGGGACTGGGCTTCTAGGGACCTGATAGGTTATTTTTCTACCCTTGCCCTCCTCCTGTATTTTTGTATTTTTAAAGAACATGTTACTGAAGAAGAATTTTTTTTAAATGACTGGGATTCTGCCTGAACAGGCTTTTGTGGAACGTCAATGTCAAACTGCTACCAGTGTAGTCAAGCTGTATTAAAACAAAAGCTTACAGCTAAAGTAATCCAGAATAGGTAAGCAGGGCTGTTTTTTTGTTTTATTTTATTTTTTGTCCTCCTTCACTGTTTATTTACTAACATAAGGCAAATAAATGTTCATCAAACAGATCTTCAAACAGTGAACAAATTGGGGGCTTTACATGGTAATGAGGGTGAGACATGGTATTTAAATCAAAGGGAATTTTATTTTTAAAAATTTCACTATGAAAAATTTCAAATATGCAGAAACAGAAAAATAAATACAATGGTAAAGTGAATACTCATATGCCTAGCATACAGATTCAACAATTAACATTTTTATATTTATTTATATGTATTTTTTCTGACATGACACTTTACCCTCCCCAAATATTTCAACACAGAGACATCTTCCTATATAATCATAATACAGTTATCATCTGACAAGTAATTTCTAAATATCATCTAAAATCCAATTCATGTTAAAATTTCTGCAATGTTGTCTTTTAGAACTAGTTTGTTCAAACCAGGATTTAATTAGGAGCCATGTACTGCAACTGACTGGATTTCTTTAGTCTCTCGTAGTCTACAGAATAATCTCCCTACTTCTAAGCCCTGTTCTTTCCTGATTTTGATCTAAAGAGACCCTCTGGTTGTCCTGAAAATGAGTGTTTATAGGGATGTCTCCAATTTTGCTGCAGTTTTGCTGCTTCTGCTGTCATGTGTCTATACCCTGCTTTCTGTTATCCCTGTACTTCCCCAAAACCAGAAGTTAGGTCAAAAATTTTGTTAAGAATCAGGTTAAACATTTTCAGCAAAAATACAGATGATGCTGTGTATGTGATAGTGCAGTAAGGCCATCTGTCCCACTACTAATGAGCTAAAATTAATCACTGGGTTAAGATGTTTTCCCTTTGACCAAAGCAAGTAACCGGTGGGATATTTTGGTATCAGGTAAATATCTGTTCCTTTCACTTATGGTTTTTTGCATTCAATGGGTTTCCATCCCAAAAGCAATGATTTCATAAGGGGTTACAAAATGGTGATTTTTCTAACTCTATCTTTCAAATGAGTATGTTTTGTGTGTCAGCACGGCAACACTTGGGAGGATAAATACTGCCATATAACCAGTTATCACTATGATGAAACAGGCTTTTGAGACTTTGCAAATTATAAATGTGGAGGGGGTGGGGGTGAGTAGTGAAAAAGACAGCTTCCTAAAGAGGTCTACTGCTGTGTACACTGGAGGCTATAAAACACCTCTGTTCTGCAGCTTGAATTCCAGAGCAATCCATTGGAGAAATATGGGCTTCAGGAGGATACAGAAACAAAGTGAATATTCATGTGTCAATTCAAGTTCATAAGTTTACACTTTAGAGTACTAGGTGAATGCTTGGAGACGTGTGTGTGTGTGTGTGTGTGTGTGTATATACATACACGAATATATATTCTTCTGATGGTCTTCTCTTCTTAGAAAAAAGAAACCTTATCAGCTGTTGACTTTATAATTAAACATACATAATATGACAAGTCTCTGCCACCCCTAGGGAAAAAAGTACCATGTTCTTTTTTTTTTTTTTTTTTTTTTTTTTTTTAAAGATGGGGTTTCACCATGATGGCTAGGCTGGTCTTGAACTCCTGACCTCAGGTGATCCACCCACCTCTGCCTCCCAAAGTGCTAGGATTATAGGCATGAGCCACTGCACCCGGCCAAAAGTAACATATTCTTATAACCAATAAGGTCAGGGATAAGAAAAAGATTCCTCAAAGATCTTATTAGATGGGCATGGTGGTTTGTGCCTGTAGTCTCAGCTACTTGGGATAGGGAAGAGGAAGGATCACTTAAATGCAAGAGGTTGAGGTTATAGTGAACTATAACTGCGCCACTGTACTCCAACCTGGGTGACAGAGTAAGATGCCATTTCTTAAAAAAAAAAAAAAAAAAATCTTGACAGATAAATATATACACTAACATCAAGGGGTAATTTAAGTTTTAATTCATGTTTTGGGAATAGCGGTGAAAAAAAGTCAGTGGCTGACAAAATAGAGCTGTTAATATTTATATTGCTGGCATGCTCCTGCTCAGTTAATATGCTGGGCACGAGCTTGTGATAGTAGCACTGTGCTCCATCTGCCCAGCAAGGGGAGCCTCATTATATGACATCACTGTTTGGCAATGGGCTGTAAGGCACGTTTAAATGCTGAGAAGTACAGTGCTGAGCACCAGATGGACCAAAGCCTCCATTCAACTCATTAGCAAAGTGCTATCTAGTTCTTTTGGAAGTTTAAACGTCATGATTTCAAAGAATGGGAAGACCTATCAGGAGGTATGTGACCTAAATAAGCTGCTGGAACACAAATATCTCTCCTCTTCCCCCAAAAATTGAATTAACAAATCTTTCTGAGTCTGTTAACAGGGTGTCAGTGAGTACTGCCATGTTTAAAACTTAGGGGTTATAAAATGAAACAAATTCAGAACAGAATGACAGACAAGAGCTAACAAAATATCTTTTCCCAAAATCCTGTAGTAATTACGGCTCAAAGAGAGCTTCTCACAGATCCCTGAATTAGATAATAGAGCTCAAATAAATCACGCAAAGCCAAGGAGAGCATGCCAGGGCAGATGCAAACCTAAACCAATCTCAGTAGAATCCTACCTACCCCTGATGAGACTGTGGATTCATCCTTGGGCAGGAGAGCAAGCCTGCTGAGATACGACATACTCTCCGTCTCCAAGGCTGACCTGACATGAACTCATCCACAACTGCCCAATATTTCAAAGATCATGAGCATCTCTGGTATTATAAGAATTATCACAGCAACACTAAAGTTCCTCTCCATAATCACTATGGATGAAGTACTTAAAAACGTAAAATCACCTAGCCTTCACCCCAACTTCTAAAGAGGTTAGTATGGCTGTCAGCCTTCAAAAAGATAAAACTAAACCTGAAGCATAGCTGCCAAGACCCTTAAGCAGACAGATGATCCACACAGATGTAAAGAAATGCAGTGAGATTTTAAAACATGCCATACAATACAATCTTCAGAAAAGTGAGAAGGTGGATTATACCATTATCATAGCATAGCTCCCTTCCCTATTGTAGGGAGGTCCTGGTCCGATCTTTCTGTGTCTGCCATTAAACAGCACTGTCCACTGTACTCTATTCTAGAGTCAGGGAATGAAAACCTCAGGCAAAGCAGCTTTCAGGGGCCATCTGAAGCACACATCAGTCCTCCCCTTCAGAGAATATAGTCAGTCATGCACAGTGGCTCATGTCTGAATCCCAGCACTTTTGGAAGTTGAGGTGGGAAGACTGCATCAGCCCAGGAGTCTGAGATTAGCTTGGGTAAGATGGTGAGACCCTGTCTCTATAGAGAACTCTTTAAAAAATTAGCCAGGCATGGGGATGCATGCCTGTAGTCCTAGCTACTTGGGTGGCTGAGGCAGGAGGATCACTAGAGCCCAGGAGGTCAAGCTTGAGCTATGATTGTGCCACTGCACTCCAGCCTAGGTGACAGCAAGACCCTGACACACCAAAAAAAAAAAAAAAAAAAAAGAATAAAACAATTCATTTTTTAGCCAAGGCAATACATATCTTCAGCTGCTACCATCACTTCCCTCTGCCAAGGATCTTGAAGGCAATAGGAAGCCACTCTAAGTTTAGGTAGCAAATAAGCTCCACAAAGAGGAGAGGATGGTTAGGCCTCTGAGAGGCAGAGAAAGAAGAGGGGAGAGGAAATGTATATGAGTGTGGAAGATGATAAGATCTGCAGCAATGTCAGCTACCGGTAGAGCAGAGGACCCTGCAGGGAGCTCCTGGGTGGCTCCTCTAAACACCCGCCTGTGCTTCAGTGGTTTCTGTCTTCCGCTCGGGGACACCATAAATCCATAGCAGTTGTGAACAAGTTTTAGGCTTTCTTCTGTACCTGCTGCTTCTTGCCTCTCCAATCTTTCTCTCAACATTCCCATTACTTTCTCTCCTTTCTCCACTGTACCTGTCCATTCCCCCAACCCCAAGTTCTGTGATCATATAAACATATAAGCATCTCATGTGATTTAAAAAAAACTGACAACACAGACAGATAATAAAAGCCACATTTATCACCTTCCAAGATTCAACTAATGATATTTTATTTGGTCAAAAGGAGAAACTCTTCTTCAAATCCCTAATTTATATCATAACCAATTCAATATCCATGAGGTGAGGCTATGGTCAACTTACCCAGGGGATTGGCACCAATAAATACATTTGCAAAGTTCATCTTCGGCATCTGAGTCAAAGACTGAATATAGTTTCTTGCCTGTAAAAATAAGGGTTTTTAGAATGACTTTGTTCAGTAATGTTACTGCCTCAAAGAAAGAATCTTGGTCCTGCTAAGGAAGAAGTGTTAACTGACAAAGTCCACTAACTCCAATGTTTATAACTGTCTTTGATAAAACTTATCCCTTGCTGCCATCCTATCTTCCCTAGTTATGATCATCACCTTCTTTATTATTGCTATCTCTCATAGTTGCATTTCAAGTGAATGAGAATACTAATCAATCAAATTCTCTTTCATTAGCATTCTGATCACAGGATGAGTTTAAAAACTGAAGCCAAGATATGTAAGAAGTGGCCCTTTCTGAGACAGCCTTCTCAAACAGCTAAAATTGGTAGAGGGGTTGGTATTCCCAAAGAAGTCTTGGACCAGCAGTCTTTTGATAGTGCTGACTTTAGTAGGTGCTCTTAATACATCAAAAGATATCAACATTAAGCCTTGCTAACAAAGTAACACTGGTAACAAAAAGTTAATATAAACTTAATGTAACAGGCCTACCTCACAAGTTAGAGTTAAAATTAGAACCCACTACCTTCTTAACACAGTACTCCGTTCCAAGTGAGAGTTCAATAAACATTATCTGCTATCCCACTATCACCTTCAGAAGCAAAGTCTGCTGTCTATCTTAACTACCTCTTTAAAATTCCTGTTTTAATACAGGCCAACAGTAAAAGTATGCATGTATATTTATGTTTATACATACACACACAGGTTATAAAAAGTTCTGGTTGCCCGGGCATGGTGGCTCATGCCTGTAATCCAGCACTTTGGGAGGCCGAGGTGGGCAGATCGCTTGAGCCCAGGAGTTTGAGACCAGCCTAGGTAACAAAAAAAATCAGCCAGGTGTGGTGGCACATGACTGTGGTCCCAGCTACTTAGGAGGCTGAGGTGAGAGGATAACTTGAGCAAGGAGATGGAGCCCAGGAGGCTTGAGCCCACAAGGTGGAGGTTGCAAGTGAGCTAAGATTGTGCCACTGCACTCCAGCTGGGGTGAAAGAGTGAGATCCTCTCTTAAAAAAAAAAAAAAAATCTGGTTGCTTGGGCAAGTTTGCCTTCTTTATTTAAAAAAAATTTTTTTAGACACAGTCTCTGCTTTGTTGCCTAGGCTGGAGGTCAATGGCACAATCACAGCTCACTGCCTCAGCTTCCCAAGCAGCTGAGAGTAGAGACGTGTGCCATCATGCCCTAATTTTTAAACTTTTGTAGACCTGGGGTATTGCTGTGTTGTCAGGATGGTCTTGAACTCCTGGGCTCAACTGCTTCTCCCATCTCAGCTTTCCAAAGTGCTAAGACTGCAGGTACATGCCACTACGCCCAGCCTTCATTTTCTAAGTTATTGCATGTGGAGTCAGGAAGAAAGGTCTGCTTTGAAAAGCAATTAAGAATCTTTCTGATTTGAAAAGAAAGCTTTAGGAATTAAATATATAAATGGCTGTAATCCCTTTCTACTTGAACATGTAAATAAAAAGATGAAGGGAAAACAGGTAAGAGAGAACTATCTCATTCAGAGAACAGTCATCCCTTTAATAAAGATAAAGACTACCTGAATATAGCTGAAGTAGAAACAAAGCTGCTGGAAGGACCCTCTGTGATGCCAACCTGGTTCCCCAAAATATTAAAGCTATCTTAGCAAGAAATAAGTGCCCCAATCTCCCCTGATAATAAAGCAAGAGTTAGACTAAATAGTTAAGAATAAAGAAGGAACCTAACCATACCAAAGTGTTTGTATTTATTCTATATTATTTGTATCTTTTCTTTTAAATACAGTACCTATTAGTACTGGATATTTCCGTTTTTTATTTTTTTAAATAACCTTCTTTTGGTAATTAAAAAAAAGTGGATGAATCAGAAAGCATGCTAAACAGTTAACTACACTTCTGATGAAGGTCATGATACTAGCACACCCTAGCTATAGGCACAGCACCTACAAAGAAACAGCCTCAAGAGCACTAAATTCACAAAACCAAATATAAAAATAACAATTTTCCATTTACAAGCTTACTAGTTATATTCCCAATCTCACAGGACTGGATAACATTTTATCCCAAAAGTCAACATCTTGCAATAGCACACAGGCAGCCCTCAAGGCACATGCAGGCATTCAGTGATATTAAAAACCGTGTTGGTTATACAGTGGCAATAAAATGAGAATGTGGCTTCTGAATGCGACATCCCTGTACAGTCTCTTTGTTCTCACCTCATGGCTTGGCATCCTATTAATGAGATAAGCAGGGGGTGTTCCCGTCAGACGCATAATCTGCTGAAGCTGGTTAATATCTTAGATGCCTAGTCAAGGGCATTGTTAAACATACAGTGCAAAAAATAATTTTCAACTCAAGTTTTTAAAAAGGTCAAAAAGCCACCCCAAAACAAACAAAAAAACCTACCCACCCTTCACCGTACCCGCAAGCCCAAGGCTGCATGTTAAAAGCACACTTCTGTGAATGACATGAGTAACTAGGCATGTAGCCAGTGACTGGCCATGCAGCTAAGAAAAATTACTTTTCTTTGGTTTTAGCATCATCTTTACTGTTAAATATTTTAGGTTCCCTGGAAACAGACTGCCCCTTGATCCAGGATGCCAGCCAGAGAACTGTTTTCAAGTACTGATGGCCAAAACCTGTTTGTGGGAGAAATATAGATGATTCCAAAAATTTTGACTCAACTTTGAACCAAATAAAATATCCAACATATCCATTCCAGAAAGACTACTTTTTCAGCACAGGTTCTCCAAGGCACCACTCCTCCAAATTAAGACACAGGTGGGCATTTGGGTTAATAAGCAATGCCACATTTCAAAGATGTTAGTTAGTGGTACATTTAAAATACTTGCCACAAATACAAAATGGTAAATGAAGAAAGAGGAGATGGGGAGAAGGTTAGAGGCTAATGGCAAAGGCAAAATAGAAGTCACAGGCTGCTGACAGTGTTGTAGCATGCCCCATGATTTCCTCCATAAGTCTCTTCAACAAGTGAACAGACTAACCTCACTTAACAAACAGCTGGAGGCAAGTCTGAAAAATACTCTGCAAGTATCTGACAAGGGCAGAGCTGAAATTTTCTATAATACAGGTACATACATAAGCTGTACTACAACTTCTCTCTTTTAACTGTTCCATCAATGCTAACACAACTCACCCTCTTCTAAAATATTGTAAGAACTGTTTATCATGTTCCTACTAAAAGCAGAAGTGATGAGATTTTAAAAATCTTCAGTGTAATTCAATAAACCCCTTTTCTCTTCCCTTTTAATTAACTACTAATTCCCTCATTCAGGTGAAGTGTCATCTCCAATAAGCACCATGGCCAAGCAATTTTACTTCTTTGTGGCTTTCCTGAATAATTTTTCTACTTGAGCTCGTCCTCTGAACTGAACTCCCTGGTGGCCAGATGACTTAGCAGTAATCTGTTTAAGGCTGGCCATGAGAGAGTGAGAGCCATGTGCTCCACCAAGGCTTTCATTTCATGCTCCTGAAGTCTAAAGGCAGAGGCCAGTACATTCCAAAGCGGGTAGGAAATACACTCTGATTTGTGGTCTTTTTAAGAAACGTAACAGACCAGATGATGGCATTCTTTATTTTGTCAGAAGTTTAGATAACAGAATTTAGAGTTACCTTTAACAAATCATATAACGAACAATAATTTTCGTGCCAAGAAAAATAACAAAAAGGGGTCACAGGCCGGGCACAGTGGCTCACGCCTGTAATCCTAGCACTTTGGGAGGCCGAGGTGAAATTTTTATTATTTAAAAATTAAAAAAAAGGGGGGGGGGGGCACAAAGTAAACCAGCAATAGCAGACTCCCAGTTGAGTCTTAAAATGTAAAAATCCTGCCACCTCCCTCTTCCTTTCTGTGAATGATACCTGGCCTGCACATTTTCTGTCTTTGTCTCCTTTAGTCAAATAGGTTAGTATATCCCCTTTCCTGTCAGGAGGTTAGGAAGATTATTTTTCTGGAGGAAAATGTGAATGAGCCAGGTCTTTGCTTTTTTATCTAATTTAATTAATTACTATTTTAAAAGACAAGGTCTTGCTCTGTCTTCCAGGTTGGAGTGCAGTGCACAATCACAACTCACCGCAGCCTCAAACTCCCAGCCTCAAGTGATCTCCTGCCTCAGCTTCCCAAAGTGCTGAGATGACAAATGTGAGCTACTGTGCCCAGTCTGCTTTTGCTTTAGTATGATTTTCTTGTTCTTCCACACTTTATTACAGATACTGGGACATCAACCAAATGACTTATCTATCTTTGGCCTCCATCATGAGTCATTTATACCTTTTCCTAATAGGTTCTCAATCTACACTGCATTCTCTTACTCAGTGTTCAATTTCTTCATAATTATTGGCATCCCTACGTCACTCTTTTCAGGAGAATGAAAATAGCAGTTGGCTTTCTATTTACAGCACTCCTTCACTCATGTCTTTTTTCCTTTTTTTAATTTTTAAAATCTCTGAACAGTTTTACTCACCTGGCCTTATTTTTCCATTCTGTTCCCATATATCATGTGCTTTTAAAATAAACAGGTACTTGGGTAGTAAGATGAACATCAAATTAATCTTATCTACCCCTTAGGATGTTTAAACCACTTTTATCCAGTTGCCACAATTATGTAGGGGGGGAAAAATCCACCTTCTTATTCCTACACTCAATATAATATTATTTTGATTAAGTTCTGTATTCTGGTACTCAATTTCAGTAGAGCTGTTGAAATGTATACTGTGCCTCCTTTTACAGAGGGACCTCCCATTATTGGGCTGTGCACCCAGTGTTTCTTTCTTAAAAATAAGTGATGGATTAATGACAGATAAATACTATTGCATTTACCCATACTTTGGTTTGAATACTTTGTGACTAATAGCACATATCTATAGGGCAGATAGTTGGGATGGAAGAAGAGACTAAGAAAGGGCTGCTAGGAGTCACTCTCAGGAAAGAATGAATGTGCTTAGTCTCATTAGCACTATTTATTAATTGAGCTCCTTCCCAGCCCTCCCTCTGCCCTCAGGTCCTCTTACTAGCCAGTCTTTTTAAGCAAAACATTTTTTTTTTAAAGTAAGCATCAGCTGATATCTTTGATTCACTCTAATCCAGCTTCTATATATCATAAAGGAAAAAAAAAATCTCTTTAGGTTAACATTGTTGTAACACTGACAATGACTTTCAAAATAGTGTGTAATCACATGAGATTATAGTTTGGATCATGTTATCAGAACATCTGGGATCTATACTCAGCTCTGCCATGTGACTTAGTGCATGATGTGGAAGTCACTGCCTTTCTGGGATTTTGCTTCCTTACCTTAAATAAGTAAATGAAACAAAACTCAGAGTGGAGGTTGAGAAATACACTGGGCTTAGTGATTCTTTCAAGAAATGTACCAGATACATACCAGATGACGGTATTCTTTATTTTGTCAGGAAGATGAATAGTTCCAACTCATCTGCTTATGCCTGCCTCAAGCTACCCAGCCGTCTTCCCAACTGGGCAAAGGCCTCCTTTAGTCATAAATGTTGGGAGGAGAATCCAGGAAGGCATAACTAGAGCTTGGCTCCATACCTGTTTTTTCCTTTTGTTCAACTGCCTGGCGGCAGATAGAGGGAAAAAGGAAGAAAAGCTGGGCTTACATGGCTTCTCTCATGCCTCTGGCCCAAGAAAATGACCAAGAGCAGGAAATCGTAGCAAAAGTAAGCCAGAATCACATTCCTATGGCTTCTAAGTCCCTGCTTAGAGGCAAGAAAGCACTAGCCCCAAAGCCTTTCTCAGGTTATTTAACTTATAATTACAAGGCTATAGGAGGAAAATTTATAACCACATTCCTGTGGATCTGAGGTATCAGGAGTGGAGCTGTTTCTTCTGAGGGGTCTAGGGACTGGGTAGAAAGGTACCTCTGTTGGAAACAAACACTTTACATAGGATGTGTAAGTATCTATTCTAAAACCATAAAAAGTAACTTCTGGAAAAGGGCAACAGTGTGCAGACAATGTATACTTTATTCTTTTAGTGATTAAGTTAAACTAAATACATGGTGAAGCTGATGCTCTGAGAACAAACACTAGAAAAAGTGAAAAAAGCTCTACAGTATATGTGAAACTTCTGAGAGAGATGAAAGTCAAGGCTTGAGGACAGAGACACAAATTTTGCATTAATCTCTTGGAATTAATTAGAATCTCAAATCTTATTGCTTTACTGGGATACTATTGCCTAATAGAGGCTCCCATGATCTTAGTATGCACCCAGATAGAGAATAAAACACACTTGTGCATGCAAGCAGATACACATGCGTGCATGCATACACTCACACTCTTATACCTCACTCATCCGGGAAGTCAGCACACAAAGGGCATGTGTGCTTACAAACACACTCAGGTCAAAGTACAGATTGGTAGAAGGCAAGTGGCAGAGGCTCCCAACAGGGCAGATAATTACAATCAAAGCATCAACTCACAGACTCTGAGGAGATTTTCTTCAAAAGCTCAGCCCCTGGGGTTCCAACGAGTCTTAAAATGAGCTTCAACTGATCAATATCTAATGGTGGACCATAAAGGAAAATGTTGGGACAAAATAAAAATGAAAAACAATGACAAACAAAACAAAAACAAACAAAACACTCAGAGAACAGAAATGAAAAACCCCAAACCTAGCCAACACAGTGAATTCCTCTAGGTCAATGTTCCTGCAGGATGATCACTTCACGTAGGACATGCTCCTCCTGTACAAAGATTCAAAATGCTACCACATACATATCCACTTTATATTTATTTTGTGCATCTGTCAACAGCATGTATCAGTGAAGTGAAAGGAAGCATTAGCTGGGTTCTTAGCTGCCAAAGACAGCAGGTGAAAACCCAAGAACTTCACTCAGTCAATACCACCCTCCTCATCTGCCATCAAAGCATCAGTAACCAGTCCAACAAACAGCACTGGTAATTAGAGGGCCACAGATAAGACAAAAGCAGCAAAGGCTGGGCGTGATGGCTCATACCTGTAATCTCAGCACTTTGGGAGGCTGGGGTGGGCAGATCACCTGAGGTCAGGAGTTTGAGACCAGCCTGGCCAACATGGTGAAACCCCATCTCTACTAAAAATACAAAAATTAGGCCAGGCACGGTGGCTCACGCCTGTAATCCCAGCACTTTAAGAGGCTGAAACAGGTGGATCATGAGGTCAGGAGTTCAAGACCAGCCTGGCAAGATGCTGAAACTCCATCTCTACTAAAAATACAAAAATTAGCCAAGTGTTGTGGTAGGCCCCTGTAATCCCAGCTACTCAGGAGGTGGAGGCAGAAGAATGGCTTGAACCCAGGGGGCAGAGGTTGCAGTGAGCCAAGATTGTGCCACTCAACTTCAGCCTGGGTGACAGAGCAAGACTCCATCTCAAAATAAATATATACAAAAATTAGCTGGGTGTGGTGGCAGGTGCCTGTAATCCCAGCTACTCAGGAGTCTGAGGCAGGAGAACACTTGAACCCGGGAGGCGGAGGTTGCCATGAGCCAAGATCACGCCATTGCACTCCAGTCTGGGCAAGAAGAGTGAAACTCTGTCTCAGAAAAAAAAAAATGCAACCGAGCACAGGAGCTAGGGATGTGAAAGTTTATTTATGAATATTCTTCCAAGTATGATCTAAAGAGCTTGTGACATGACAGTGGGAGGTCTGTGAGACCCCAAAGCCTGACCACTGGAGCACACCCTCTGGAAAGCCTCGCCTCTCACACTGGCTATAATAGGCAGAGCACTGTGAGTGAGGGTCGCCAGCAGAGGGCGCTCTCCCACTGCATGTTCTTTCAGGAGCGCCATAAGAACGCAAACACACAGGCGGTTTCAACTTTATACAATGCAAACGAACTCACAATGCTTAACAAACTTCACACATCCCAAAGGCTCTAAATATAGACCACAATGCCAAAACTTTTATTCTGGTAGCCAACACTTCAATGTATGCTCAGAAGGTATATGCATGTGTTAACCAGAAGATAAAAATTTCTGTTTGTTCTCTTTTAGTCTTACCTAAAAAGGAAATTAAAAATAGGGGAAAACATGTTATAAAATAGCTTTTAATATTTCCTCTGAAAATGTGAGCCGTTTATCCACGTCTATACCAACTGACATTCCAGAAAGGGAGAAGGGGAGGATGACTGTGTTCTGACCCATCAGATTTTTCACATGACTAAATCCTCTTGGCTTCAGGTCGCAGCTTCAACTTCACCTCCTCAGGCGGGCCTCCCCTCAACACTCTATATACGTAGCCCCCTACCCTCCAATTCTGTCTCTCAGCACCATGCTTGATAACATCATAGTGCTTACCACAGCCTAGAATTACTTTATTTGCTTACTGTCTGCCCCCGGTACTTGTCTACAGCTCTATGAGGGCAGGGGCCACTCTGCCTGTCACCACTTAGCCCCAGCCTAACATCTGGTACATGATGGGCAGTCAAAATATTTGAGGAAAAGGTAGAGCAGGATGAAAGAACTTTTTTTTATTATGATTATACATATAAAGGCAACATAGCAGCACTTAAAAACAACAGTCTCTATAAGCCATAGGTGCCTACGTTATAGGAATTACTTACGCAGTAATTTGACATCTTGTCTTTTAGATATGAAATCAGCTTAAATGGAAGAAAATTCTGGACTGGAGTCAGCAAACCTCAACCTCTGCCTGTTTTATATATAAAGTTTTATTTAGAACACAGCAATGCCCATTCACTTATGTACAGTCTGTAGAAGTTTCCACATTACAACAAGCACAGTTATCATATGGTTCCCAAGCCTAAAATACTTACTACCTGGCCCTTTCAGAAAAGGTGTGCTAAACCCCATCCGAGACTCAAACAACTTGTGTTCTTTAGCAAGCAAAGATAAACTAGAAACAAATCCACTCACATAAGCTATTTCTAAATTAAGAATAGTAGGGAATTTTGTCATCTGCAAATGGCAAAAATCAGTGTGTTGTAAAGGTTAAGATTTTAATACTGACTTCTCAGTTCAAGGTGTTGAAAAGAAAAAAATCTTAAAGCATAAGTTCACGAGGACAGAACAGGTGTGGGGGTGGGATGGATACTGTCTTGCTCTAAAATAATCAGATTAATTACAATGAAATCAGTAAAAAATGTTCTTGCTGATTTAAAATGACTAAATTTACAAAAATTTGGTTCCCTCACACTAACACTCTTCAGGAATATATTTAACTGGGTAGCCACCACAAGATAAAGTGAAACACATAAGAGAAAAATCTTGACTACTTTGAATCTCAAACAGGTGGCTTTATAATATATATGCATCAAAAGTAATCTCTAAAATGAAGCTTTTGATATTGGTATTCTTGTTTAAGAGACTTCTGACTACTTACAATGACAGTCAATTTTTATACTCTCTCTAAGGAAGACAGAAGGTTCTCTGAGCTGTGAATTTCTCAGTTATCTAAACTTCACTCCAACCTACCTGTAAGAGTATGCAACTTCCATTAGTCACAGTGGCTCGTTACGTCAATGAGCTGGGAAACCCTCTTTCTCCCACATCTGCTGGCATGAAACAATATCAGGCCTGAAGAATCAAGCCCCAATTCCACAGCCTCACACATAACTGTCTGTGATTTGTCATCAAACTTCTTTTCTGACTCTGGCTCAAACTATTATTCCTTAATGTACTCAATGTTTCAACTCACACTAGATATTCCAGGCACTTCTAAGCTTCCAAGTTCTTATTTATGTAACTCAGAAACCAGAATACTCCCCTCTCCTGTCCTTCCAAGTCTTTTCTATTCCTATTTACTCTTTAAAGTCCTATTCAAACAAGAACTCTGCAATGAAGTCTTCTTGGATATCTTGAGGTAGAATTAAGTTTCTACTTTTTTTCAATAACTCTATTGAGTTTTATTTATAACTCTAGTGTATTTATCACACTATCTTATTTTATAATCGGAGACAAACAGTTGTTCAAGTTATTACTGTAACTCTCTTTCCACTGAGTCTGATCATTCTGGTTTTAAGGACAGGTACCATCCTATCCTCAGTACCTTTCCACAGTGCGGCTTGATAAATACTGGTTGACTTGAAAAGATGAGCCATGGCACATCCTTTTAGCACCTCAGGAGGTGGGGTGTCTCGAGCTGTGACACCAGCATCTGCTGACAATGCTGCCTCCAGCAGTTCTTTTGTCCTCTTCCCTTCTTCACCCCTACACCTTGGGGGTGAACTTCTCTCCTGAGGGCTGTAAAGACTCGTTTGAAAAGGGAGAGCCACAAATCAGCGGAATCTTCTCAGAATGCCAAACAGTGTATTATTTCAGAGGAGTTAATTTCAGAAGGAAAATGGGTCAAGCTTGAACAAACAACATACACGGATTCTACTGGTAAAACTAGAACTTGAGACTCAGTGAAATGTACAACCAGAAAACAGACTGCTGATGGTGTAGTGGTCATCCCCATGCTGCAGAGAACACTTCACTACAAATGTATGGTTCTGGTTAAACAGTCCTGACCACCAATGGGTGGCCACTGCATAGAGTTCCCTGCAGGTCTCATAGATGATGATGAAACCCTAGAAGCAGCTGCTCCTTGGGAGCTTGAGGAGGAAACTGGCTACAAAGGGGACGATGCTGAATGTTCTCCAGAGGTCTGTATGGACACAGGTTTGTCGAAATGTGCCAAACCTATCGTGACAGTAACCATTAACCGAGATGATGCAGAAAACGCAAGGCCCAAAAGCCAAAGGCAGGGGATGGAGAATTTGTGGAAGTCAGTTTTTTTAACCCAAGAATGACCTATTGCACAGACTTGAGTCTCTGGTAGCAGAAGAACATCTTACAGTGGATGCTGGAGTCTATTCCTAGACTCTAGCACTGAAACATGGAAATGCAAAGCCATTTGAAGTGCCCTTCCTGAAATTTTAAAGCCAAAAATGACACTGGCCATTTTTATAAATGAGACCACCAGGCCTTCTTCACAAAGATTTTGTGTTCAACTTAGTTTAATGTATTTGAAATTAGCTTTTTCATAAAATAAAAGCAGAGAACACACACACACACACACGCAAAAGAAAAGATGAGCCATATTATGCTTTGCGGCTCAGCTCTACCCTCCTGCCTTGCCCTCAAAACCCAGAATGATCACACTCCATGGAAATATACAGTGTAAAATAAAAATCTTAGTAGCTAAAAGTATTTGCATGAAGGAAGTTAAAACATGCAAACCTCAAAAGAAATCACCATGGGTTCTTCAAAAGCTGGCAAATCCACTGAAATACAGGCCAGTCTTCCAACAGTACCAGCTACTGTAAGGCCACTGATTTGTCCAGGCAATTAAGACCAGAAGGAGCTTCACATAGCCATATAAGCAGAGCAAAGCAAAACTTACCACATCATGACAATCAGTTATTTCCACAATGGGCTATCCTTTATAATAGGTTTAGCCCTTGTTCCCTTAGGTAGAAACTATTTTTACTATTAGTTTAAAATGTGTTTTAATTGTAATGATCACGATGTCAAACTTTAAATCATAAATCTCCTGAATCTTTCTAAAACGAACGAAGAAAAGGACAACTTAGGCCTAAGATTATTATTATTATTATTATTTTGAGATGGACTCTCGCTCTGTCACCCAGGCTGGAGTGCAATGGTGCACTCTCGGCTAACTGCAACCTCTGCCTCCTGGGTTCAAGTGATTCTCCTGCCTCAGTCTCCCGAGTAGCTGGGATTACAGATGCCCACCACCACATCCAGCTAATTTTTGTATTTTTAGTAAAGATGGGGTTTCACCATGTTGACCAGGCTGGTCTTGAATTCCTGACCTCGTGATCCCCCCACCTCAGCCTCCCAAAGTGCTGGGATTACAGGCGTGAGCCACTGCGCCTGGACCAAATTACTCTTTAGGCCAAGTCATTTTAACTGACTGAGCAAAAGTCAGTCAGAATGAACAAGTAAGGGAAAAAAAAAAAAAAAACCCTAAGTGTAACAGGATAATTCAAGGGAAAGTAAAAGAGGGATATTCTAGTCAGTTCTAAGTGGTTCAGGCAACTCCTACAAAACCTCCACAGGACAGAAAGCTGAACATGAATAAAAGGACCAGTCACAGATACACCTGCCATGAGCAGCAATTTTCAATGAAATAAATCCACACAGGGCAAAGTGGAGCACTAATCTTTGGGAAGGTAGGAAATCTTCCTGGTGACAGACGGGATAGACAAGAATAAGACTTAGCCTAGATCCTTATCTTCCAGGTTGTCAAAATAGCCATTTTCACTGTAACATAAAGAAAATGTCTCCAGGTACCCTTGGTTTATGGACAAATCTGAGGATTCTACCCTTTTTTGAGAAAATGTATTCTCAAGATAGAGAGGAAAGGGCAAATAATCTAATAAAATATTTTTCTTCTTCAATATTTATTAGGACACTTGCTTTTAGTGTCTCAAGTGAAACTGCTTTTTAAAAATGATAGAATATTTGGCAGAGCACAGAGGCTCACGCCTGTAATCCCAACACTTTGGGAGGCCAAGGCGGGCAAATCACTTGAAGTCTAGAGTTTGAGACTAGCCTGACCAACATAGTAAAACCCAGTCTCTACTAAAAATACATAAAAATTTGTCAGGTATGATGGCATGTGCCTGTAATCCCAGCTACTTGGGAGGCTGAGGCAGGAGAATTGCTTGAACCCAGGAGGCGGAGGTTGCAGTGAGCCGAGACTGCACCACTGCACTCCAGCCTGAGCGACAGGGCAAGACTCCGTCTCTAAATAAATAAATAAATAAGAACATTTGAAACCAATGACTGAAAGTGATGGGCAGATGTGAGGGAAGGATCTCCAGAAGCTTTAGCTCTATTGCTGGTGTTTTAACGCACAAGCAGGACAGTATGAACAGAGGTGTTCATTATATTATTCTTTGTCTTGTAGTATGTGTAAAATATTTCAAAACATGTTTGCAAAAGACCAAAAGAAGAAATGAAAAAAAGTAGAATGAAGGAGCAAATTTAATACAGTAAGAAAATTCCTGTAGACCAGGGGAGCAGCTGATAGCAAGTAGATTTTAATTCAGCTCCATTAACCCATAATGTCTTAAGAGTACCATTTCTGTTAAAATGAACGAAGGTTTAACACATAAAGGAAATTCACTTGATTATGTAGAAATGGAAAACAACAGCAAGTCAAGGCTGTGATCTCTGGTAGGAAAACAATATTTGATGACTAGCAGGGCTATGAAACTTTCTCTCTTCCTTAAGCTGCAGAGTGTTAAGTGTCGGTAGTAGAATTTTCTAAGTGGCTCATTCATTTCAAGACAGATCTATGGTATTTGAAATAGGTACTATACCTGAAAGAGACATTCTGTATCCTCCCTCCTTTCTAGTACAAAGTTCTGTCAGCTGTGTCCACATGATATCCCTAGTTAACTAAGCTTTTAAGAAAGGGCTTCATTCTTTAGAAAATAGTAACACTATTATTAGGCCAGATGGAAGGGCTCTGCAAAACCACAAATAAGAATAATTTCTTATTTTTTTTTTTTTTCTTTTTTGAGATGAAGTCTTACTCTGTTGCCCAGGCTAGAGTGCAGTATTGTGATCTCACCTCACTGCAAACTTCGCCTCCCGGGTTCCAGTGATTCTCCTGCCTCAGCCTCCCAGGTAGCTGGGATTACAGGCTAATTTTTGTATTTTTAGTAGAGTTAGGGTTTCACCATGTTGGCCAGGCTGGTCTCAAACTCCTGACCTCAGGTGATACACCCGCCTCAGCCTCCCAAAGTGTTGAGATTAGAGGCATGAGCCACTGTGCCTGGCAAGAATAATTTCTAATCTGATAATATATAATTGGCTTTAAGACAAAAAATCCATATTTCTTATTTTTTTTTTAACTAAAGTTCTGGGATACATGTGCAGGATGTGCAGGTTTGTTACATAGGTAAACATGTGCCATGGTGGTTTGCTGCATCACCTAGGTGTTAAGCCCTCCATGCGTTAGTTATTTATCCTCATGTTCTCCCTCTGCCTGCCCCTGCCCTCCACCAACAGGCCCCAGTGTGTGTTGTTCTCCTCCATGTGTCCATGTGTTCTTATTGCTCAGCTCTCACTTATAAGTGAGAACATGCAGTGTTTGGCTTTCTGAGGAAAACAGCTTCAAGCTCCATCCTTGTCCCTGCAAAGGACATAATCTCATTCCTTTTCATGGCTGTATAGTATTCCATGTTGTATATGTACCACATTTTCTTTATCCAGTCTATCATTGATGGGCATTTGGGTTGATTCCATGTCTTTGCTATTGTGAATACTGCTGCAATCAACATACACATGCATATAATCTTTATAACAGAACGATTTATATTCCTTTGAGTATATCCCAGTAATGGGACTGCTGGCTCAAATGGTATTTCTGGTTCTAAGTCTTTGAGGATTTCACCAAACTGTCTTCTACAATGGTTGAACTAATTTACATTCCCACCAACAGTGTAAAAATGTTCCTATTTCTCTACAGCCTCACCAGCATCTGTTGTTTCTTGACTTTTTAATAAGCACCATTCTGACTGGCATGAGAGAGTATCTCACTGTGGTTTTGATTTGTATTTCTCTAATGGTCAGTGATGTAGAGCTTTTTTCATGTTTGTTGGCCACATAAATGTCTTCTTTTGAGAAGTGTCTGTTCATGTCCTTTGTCAACTTTTTAATAGGGTTTTTCTTGTAAATTTGCTTAAGTTCCTTGTAGATTCTGGATATTAGACCTTTGTCAGATGGATAGATTGCAAAATTTTTCTCCCATTCTGTTCACTCTGATGATAGTTTCTTTTGCTGAGCAGAAGCCCATTTGTCAATTTTTGCTTTTGACATTTTCATCATGAAATCTTTTCCCATGCCTATGTCTTGAATGATATTGCCCAGATTTTCTTCTAGGGTTTTTATAGTTTTGAGTTTTACATTTAAGACTTTAATTCATCTTGAGTTAATTTTTGTATAAAGTGTTAAGGAAGGAGTCTAGTTTCAATTTTCTGCATATGGCTAGCCAGTTCTCCCAACACCATTTAATAAATAGGGAATCCTTTCCCCATTGCTTGTTTCTGTCATGTTTGTTGAAGATCAGATGGTTGTGGATATGCAGTTTTATTTCTGAGATCTCTATTCTGTCCCTCTGCTAGCTTTGGGGTTTGTTTGCCTTGATTCTCTAGTTCTTTTAGTTGGTTAGAGTGCCAATTTGAGATCTTTCTAATTTTTTGATGTGGACATTTAGTACTATAAATTTCCCTCTTAACACTGCTTTAGCTGTGTCCCAAAGATTCTAGTATGTTGTCTCTTTGTTCTCATTGGTTTCAAAGAACTTCTTGATTTCTGCCTTAATTTCATTATTTATCCAGGAGTCATTCAGGAGCAGGTTGTCCAATTTCCATGTAGTTGTGTGGTTTTGAGTGAGTTTCTTAATCTTGAGTTCTAATTTGATTGTGCTGTGGTGTGAGAGACTGTTATAATTTCAGTTCTTCTGCAGTTACTGAGGAGTATTTTACTTCCAATTATGTGATCAATATTGGCCTAAGTGTGATGTGCTGCCAAGAATGTATATTCTGTTGTTTTTGGGTGGAGAGTTCTGTAGATCTCTATCAGGTCCAGAGCTGAGTTCAAGTCCTGAATATCCTTGTTAATTTTCTGTCTCAATGATCTGTCTAATACTGACAGTGGGGTGTTAAAGTCTCCCACTATTATTGTGTGGGCGTCTAAGTCTCTTTGTAGGTCCCTAAGAAGTTGATTTATGAATCTGAGTGCTCCCATACTGGGCATATATATTTAGGAGAGTCAGCTTTTCTTGATGAATTGAACCCTTTACCACTATGTAACGCCCTTGTCTTTTTTGATCTTTGCTGGTTAAAAGTCTGTTTTGTCATAAAACAGACTTGCAACCCCTGCTTTTTTTCTGCTTTCCATTTGCTTGGTAAATTTTCCTCCATCCCTTTATTTTGAGCCTTTGTTATGTCTCTGCACGTTAGATGGGCCTCTTGAATACAGCATACTGATGGTTCCTGACTCTTTATCCAGTTTGCCATTCTGTGTTTTTTAATTGGGGCATTTAGTCCATTTACAATTATGGTTAATATTGTTATGTGTGAATTTGATCCTATCATGATGCTAGCTGGTTATTTTACAGACTTGCTGATGTAGCTGCTTCATAGAGTCATTGGTCTTTGTACTTCAGTGTGTTTTTTGTAGTGGCTAGTAAGTTTTTCCTTTCCATATTTAGTGCTTCCTTCAGGAGCTCTTGCAAGGTGAGCCTGGTCACAGTGACGAATTCCCTCACCCTTTGCTTGTCTGAAAAGGACTTTATTTCTCCTTCACCTATGAAGCTTAGTTTGGCCAGATATGAAATTCTGGGTTGGAAATTCTTTTCTTTAAGAATATTGAATATTGGCCCTCAATCTTTTCTGGTTTGTAGGGTTTTTGCTGAGATCCACTGTTACAGTCTGATGGGCTTCCCTTTGTCGGTGACCTGGCCTTTCTCTCTGGCTGCCCTTAGTATTTTTTCCTTCATTTCAACGTTGGAGAATCATGACTATGTGTCTCGGGGTTGATCTTCTCATGGAGTTTCTTACTGGGGCTCTCTAGAGATCTCCTGAATTTGAATGTTGCCCTGTCTTGCTAGATTGGGGAAGTTCTCCTGGATGATATCCTGAAGTATATTTTCCAACTTGGTTCCATTCTCCCCAACTCTTTCAGGTACTCCTATCAATTGCAGGTTCAGTCTTTTTATATAATCCCATAGTCCTCAGAGATTTTGTTCATTCCTTTTCATTCTTTTTCCTCTACAATTTTATCTTTTTTCTCTAATCTTGTCAGCAAGACAGTCTTCAAGCTCTGAAATTCTTTCCTCCACTTGGTCTATTTGGCTACTGATACTTATGGTTGCATTGTGAAGTTCTTGTGTTGTGTTTTTCATCTCCATCATTTATGTTCCTCTCTAAACTGGTTATTCTGGTTAACAGCTCCTGTAATGTTTATCATGGTTCTTAGCTTCTTTGCATTGGGTTAGAACATGTTCCTTTAGCTCAGTGAAGTTCATTATTATCCACCTTCAGAAGTCTACTTCTGTCAATTCATCCATCTCAGCCTCAGCCTACTTCTGTGCCCTTGCTGGAGAGGTGCTGTGATCATTTGAAGGAGAAGAGGCACTCTGGCTTTCTAAGTGTTCAGCATTTTTTCATTGATTCTTTCTCATCTTCATGAGTTTATGTAGCTTAGATCTTTGAGGCTGCTGACCTTTGGAGGGGTTTTGGTGGGGACCTTTTTGTTGATGCTGTTGTTGTTGCTTTCCATTTGTTTTGCTTTTAACAGTCAGTCCCCTCTTCTGTAGGGCTGCTGCAGTTTGCTGGGGGTCCACTCCAGACTCTATTGGCCTGGGTTCCTCCTGTACCTGGAAGTGTCACCAGTGGAGATTGCAGAACAGCAAAGACGGCTGCCTGTTCCTTCCTCTGGGAGATCTGTCCCAGAGGGGCACCAACCTGATGTCAGTGGGAATGCTCTTGTATAAGGTGTCTGGTGACCCCTGTTCAGGGGTCTCACCCAGTCAAGAGGCATGGGCCCACTTAAAGAAGCACTCTGGCTGCCCCTGGGTGGAGGAGGTGTGCTGCACTGGAGGGAATACCACTCATCCAGACTGCCTGGATTCCTGAGAGCCAGCAATGGGAAAGACTAAGTCTGATGATCTGTGAAGACTGTGGCCACCCCTCCCACCAGGGGCTTCATCCCAGGGAGATCAGAATTCTGTTTGTAAAACCCCTGGCTGGAGTTGCTGAAACTCCCACAGAGAGACCCCACCCCATGAAGAGGGATAGGTCAGGGTCCAGGGTCCAGCCTAAAGAGTCAGTCTGGCCATGATCTTCCACCTCTGCTCTACAGTTTGCACTGTGGGCAGAATGGAGCTTCAGCAATGACATCCAACACTCCCCCAAGGAACTCAGTAGTCTTAGGTAGTCTCCAGTCAAGAGGCCCCTGAGAGTCTGCACAGCTCTGTGGTTGGGACCCAAGGCCCTGGTGGTGTGTGCTCATGAGGGCGATCTCTTGATTCATAGGTTGCACAGATCCTTGAAAAAAGAGTGATTTCCTGGACAGGATAGCACAATTACTCACTGCCTCCCTTGGCTGGGGGTGGAAGCTCCCCTTGTCCTGTGCAGCTCCCAGATGGGCTATTGCTCCACCCTGCTTTTCCTCTCTCCATGGATCATGCCAACTGCCTAGTCAGTCCCATTGAAAGAACCTGAATACCTCAGTCGCTGGTACAGGACTCCTTCCCTGTTTTCATTCTTCTCGGTGGTAGCCTCTGACTGTGGTTGTTTTTACTCGGCCATCTTGTCCCCACCCTGGTATTTCTTATGTCTTTAAAGGAAATCCAGGAATTGCTAACAACCAAGTACCAAAATAATCTTCCAAGAAGGAGACTAATCACAAAACCCAAGAAAAAGTAAAACAAGAAGACAACTTGAAGAGATCTAAAAATGCATAAACCGATACCACTAGCCAAGTGTAATTAAGTTTAAATGCAATCTAAATAAAATTTTAATGACATTTAAAATTCAGATTAAAATACTCAGAAAACTCTGAATAGAAGGGGATATGGTTTGGATGTTTTGTGCCCTCCAAATATGTTGAAATGTGATCCCCAGTGTTGTAGGTGGTGCCTGATTGAAGGTGTTAGGGTCTTGGATCCCTCAAGAATGGCTTGATGCCCTCCCCATGTTAATAAGTGAATTCTTGCTCTATTAGTTCATGCAAAAGCTGGCTGTTTAAAAGAGTCTGGCATCTCTCCTGCTCCCTCCCTTGCCATGTGACATGCCTGTTCCCCCTATTGCCGTAAGTGAAAGCTTCCTGAGGTCCTGACCAGAAGTAGATGCTGGCACCATGTTTCTTTTACAGTGGTGTAACTGTGAGCCAAATAAACCTCTTTTCTTGATAAATTACCTAGTCTCAGGTATTCCTTTATAGAAATGTGAAATGGATTAATACAGAAGAAAACTTCCCCAACATGATAAAGGGCATTTATGAAAAACCAACAGCTAACATCATACTCAGTGGGAAGAGACTGAAAGCTTTCCCCCTAAGACAGGAAAAAGACAAGGATGCCTACTTTCACTACTGCTATTCAGCATTGTAGTGGAGTTCTAGACAGAGCCATCAGACAAGGGAAAGAATTCAGAGCATCTAAATTGGAAAGGAAGAAACAAAACTTTCTCTATTTGCAGACAACATGACCCTATATATAAATATAGAAAATCTCAAAGAATCTAGACAAAAACTGCTAGAGCTAATAAATGAATTGAGCAAATTTGCAGGGTATAAGATCAACAATCAAGCATTAGTTTTGTTTCTATATACCAACAATGAACACACCAAAGAAACTCCATTTATAATCGCAGCTAAAAGAATAAAACACCTAGGAAAAAATTTAACCAAGGTGAAAGACTTTACAACTGAAAATACAAAACACTGCTGGAAAAAATTGAAGACTTAAATGGAAAGAAGGTCTGTGTTCATGAACAGGATGACATAACAGTGTTAAGATGTCAATATTACTTAAAATGATCTAAAAATTTGACACAATCCCTGTCAAAATTCTAAAGCCTTTTTTTTTTTTTGCAGAAATAAAAATGCCAATTGTTAAATTCATATGGAATTACAAAGGACCCAGAATAGTCAAAGCAATCTTGAAAAAGAAGAACAAAGCTGGAGGACTCACACTTCCTGATTTCAAAGCTTACTATAAAGCTACAGTGATCAAAACAGTGTGGTACTGCCATAAGAATAGATATATAAACCAATAGAATAGAGAGTCCAGAATTAAACCCACACATGTATTGCTAATTATATATACCAAATTTCTAAGAAACAAGTAAAAAGCTGAATGAAGCAAAAAATGAAGGAGAAATCCTAGGGTACCATGTTGATTTGATGGGGGAAGTAACAGTCTCTTTATGCTGCTAGAATAACTGTGAGGGTTAAGAACCACTATGCTGGAACACAAGTGACTGTATAGTTCAGGCAGGAAAAGATAATGGGAAACGTTTTCCTCTTTTCTTCTTGTCAGGCAATCAAAGCTGTCTTTACACAGATGGCAACTTACAAGAAAAGGTTAAGTGTATTACAAATACAAATCCTTTGAATTCGACTTTTACAATTCAGGAGAGAACATCTGTCTGAAAAAGAACCAAGTAGAATATAAACAATAAATTACTAAAACCCAAATTTTGAAATGGATTCTCATGTATTAAAAAATGAATCCCCAGGCATGGTGGCTCACGCCTGTAATCCCAGCACTTTGGGAGGCTGAGGCAGGCAGATCACGAGGTCAAGAGATCAAGACCATCCTGGTCAACATGGTGAAACCCCGTCTCTACTAAAAATACAAAAATTAGCTGGGCGTGGTGGCATGCGCCTGTAGTCCCAGCTACTCAGGAGGCTGAGGCAGGAGAATTGCTTGAACCTGGGAGGTGGAGGTTGCAGCGAGCTGAGATCACGCCACTGCACTCCAGCCTGGTGCCTGGTGACAGAGCAAGATTCTGTCTCAAAAATAAATAAATAAATAAATAAATAAAACGAATCTCCTATTAAAAAGTTTAAACACTAGCTCACAGAAGAAAAAGACATAGGCACAAAGGGAAGACTTCCTACAGGCAGAAAGTTAGCGTTTAAAAGGGTCATGCCATCAGGGAATAGACAGCTAGCTGTCTGTGAGACAGAACCATAAGGGCACAAGACCAACATTGCTTTGAAAACTTTTTAACACTAGTCTGCCAAGGGACCCATCCTTTCCTACCTGTCAAAACAAACAAACAAACAAAAAACCATAAATGATTCATAGGTAGACAATACAGTGGGGGGTGAAGGAGTAATGTCTTACAAAGGCCATTACTGAAGATGATGGCTAACATTCACTGGCAGGCTTGTCTTAGTACTTTCCAGTTATTATCTGGCTGAATTTTTACAACAACCTTGTGAGTACGTATAATTATTATCATTTTACGGTTAAGGAAACTGAGAGGCACAGAGGTTAGAAAACTTGCTCAAAGTTACATAGCTGGAAATAAAAGAGCTAAGATCTAAACCCAGGAAGTCTGGCTCCAGAGCATGTGCTTAACCTGTATGCTATACTGTCTTTCTCCCTTTGCCACCTTGTGTGTCTACACAGGCATGGAGGTCTGTGACTGACTGAATGGGCAGCTGGAGATACAGACACAAAAAGAGGAAAGGGAGGAGAGAACAGAGAATAGTATCAGGATAGCAGCTATTCCAGAGGACAAACCAAGGATGGGACTCTGAGATATGTACCTGAGGATAGGGGGAAGTATAAATTTTGTACACACACACACACCCCCCAAATTTCTAAGAAACAGATATAAAGTGAATGAAGCAAAGGACAAAGGAGAAATACTAGGTATTAAACTAACTTAAAATCCAGAGGTAGGGAGTAATAAGGTAAGCTAAGTACAAGGAGCCTGAACTACAGGGAGTCTGTATCAATCCAGTAACATTCAGAGAGAAAGAAACAGCTTTACCTGAGAAATAGAGGTTTTTTCAGTTCATAATGAAAGTACATTCTCTGTGGAAGGAGACAGAACACAGGGGTAGGTATCATGGACATCATAGTCATTATAGAAGTATATCCCAAACTGTGAGCAAGTGAACTGACATTCTGGTAAGGGACTAAAATGGCTTTTAGATCTCTAGGCATAATAGATCGGAGGTAATTGTAGCATATCTAATAGCCCAACCAAAACCACTTGAAGGCTAGTTAACTCAATTATATTAAAAAAAAATCCCCAAAACTAATTCTAGACACATGTTTTAACATTCTTTCTTACCTAAACATCTTCCATAAGTAGAACTGATGAGAGGTCCAACTAATAACATTTTCATGACATTATTACTAAACCATGAAACCAGCATACCGTAGATAGAAAAGGAGCTAAAATAAAGGGGCTATAATAAACCATAAACCAGACGGTAAGTCCCGAAATAAATTAATTGGTTTGGCTGCAATCTGAGATAAAGTTGTGCTGGGGAAAAAAAAAAAGCACATGACAGGGTAACCTTGTCACTTCTTGCTTTTACTATTTGTTGTCAAACAACAAACATAACAAATTAACAGTATATCATTGCAGATACCAAACATAGCCTTTTTAATACATAAAATAAACATAATAGCAAGACGCCCTTCAATTATAAATGGGTATCTTGTACTCATTAAGTGTTTATACAAGTAAACTAAACCTGTCATTGGGATTCCGGAGCATACTGCTCAGGTCTCAGAACCACTGTGGGATGATTAATAAGGGTTTGTTGCAAAAAGATGACAGATTTGAAGGGTTTTTCAGCTGATGAGGAATTTTTTCCAACTCATGAAAGTAAACTGAAGCCTCTTTCTTGGCAAGGCAAGCTACTCAGTAAGAAGGAAGACCTCATAACATATTATCTGGACTGTAAAAGCAAAAAACTGAGAGCCTTCCCTAGAGATAAGTAAAAGGAGTATATATCCATGGACACCAGAATACAAATAAGAAACAAGAATCCAAAACTTTTTAAAGGATACGGTCTGTACCAGGAAACAATGTTCTTCCAGTCAACAGCTCGGCCATTATGCATCCCACTGACCAAATATCAACTGGCAATATTAAAGAGAAATAAAAGTACATGCAATGTCACTGTTATTATACTTGGCAATAAATAAAACCATAACTAGGGGTGAAATATTCAAATTACTATTTAAGACCTCTGAGGCTCAACAATCATATTCATTTTTACAGAAGTAAATGAGCTTATTAAGATCTTTACTCCACTAAAGGGCTGTTCAAAGGTGGGGTAAGTCAAAACATACTTAAGAGAAATAAGCTGTTCAAAAAGGGGCAAAAGAATGGTAGATTCTTCCAAGTAGTATTGAGGGGTTAAAATTATGGACTCATTGTCTTCAGGTATAAGTACTCAGAAAATAATTTCAAAATCTAAATAAATACAAACCCAGTTGCTAAATCACGAGGTTTAAAAGCTGTATATAAAACCCCACTTCCCCATCTGAGCAAGTGAAATATTTTCACTTGTAGGCTTTAAAAGGATCACTGAGGGAAGAAAAGATATTTCTTTCCCCTCCCATAATCTCTACTTCTGAGAATCCCAAATGCATCCAACATAGAATTAAATAAGGCCCTAAATAACCAGTGCAAGTAATACCTGTCTGGTTGTAATGCATCCAGTTCAGCATGATCTCAGGAGCTCTGTACCACCTAGTGGCCACGTAGCCTGTCATTTCATCATCTGTGTGCCGAGCCAGTCCAAAATCCAGGATCTAAAGGGCAGAAGAAGAACAGACAAACTGCTAAGACTTATAAACAGGCAGGGGAAGAAAACAACAACAACAACAACAATAACAACAACAACAACTCTGTTGCCTTTTTAAAAAGGAAAACAAGATAGCACTTTTATAAAGAGATTTCCTGGTCCATGCTTAGAGTGCATGGTAAACATACAGCGAGAACTCAAAAAACTGAAATTACAAAAAGCAAACAAAAACGTCACTCCTTGGTATTTAATCAAGCGCAATGAGAACTTATGTCCATACAAAGGTTTGCACATGAATCTTCACAGTTGCTTTACATAGCCTCAAACTCAAACTAAAGCAAATATCTATCAGCAGGTGGATAGATTTAAAAATTCTGCTATGTTCATAAAACAAAATACCATTAGCAATAAAAAGGAGAAAACCATTGATACACACAACAATACAGCATCATTACACTAAGCAAAGGCTAGACACACAAAAATACACACTATATGATCCCATGTACATGAAACTCCAGAAAAGATAAACCTAATCATAGTGTTAGAAGCAGATTGATAGTTGCCTTGAGCCACAATTAGGGGTGGAGGGGTGGGGATTGACTAGGAAGGGGCACAACAGACTTTTTAAAGTAACAGAAATGTTCTTGGCCAGGAGCAGTGGCTCATGCCTGTAATCCCAGCACTTTGGGAGGCCGAGGAGGGCAGATCACAAGGTCAGGAGATCGAGACCATCCTGGCCAACATGGTGAAACCCCATCTCTACTAAAAATACAAAATTAGCCGCGTGTGGTGGCATGCCCCTGTAGTCCCAGCTACTCGGGAAGCTGAGGCAGGAGAATCACTTGAACCCGGGAGGCAGAGGTTGCCGTGAGCTGAGATCGAACCACTGCACTCCAGACTGGGCAACAGAGCAAGTCTCCATCTCAAAAGAAAAAAAAAGTTATTTATCATAAATGTGACAGTTAAGTGGATAATATAATTTTGCCAAACTGTACACAAAATGTTGCATTTTAATGGAAATTTTTTTAAGTTAAAAAAATGAAATGGAACAAAGCAAGTTCTAGAGCTACTTGCTCTTTAGAAACAATTCACTTATCTTTTATTTGAATTATTTTGAGTAGACAGGCTTCTGCCATTTTTCCTCTTAGAAATCTATTTAATCTAGTTATCACCTCTTCAGCATTGCTTACTAGGTATTTGACTATTATCTTCCTTTATTACGATTAATATATTAAATTTTTAATTTAACTTTATGTTAAAATAAAAACAAGTGATGCTACTTCTAGTATCACTTAGCTTACTGACATGTTTCAAATTTCAAACTCTGATAATAAAAACAATATGAATTTCAGATAGTCATGGCTCATAAATCTACTCCCTATGAAAGTTTGCCTGCTTCATCAAACATACAATCTCAAAGTAAAGCAAACAATGACTACTGTCTCTTCATTTTACCTTCAGCTCACAGTCTTCATTCACAGCTAGATTACTAGGTTTTAGGTCCTAGGAAACAAGTACAGAGAAGACAGGATCAACTTTATAATGCATGATCAACTCTCTTCCTACAGGAAATAATGAGGAACTAGACAAAAAAGACTTCATCCAGCTATCAAAAGACAATCTCCATCCTACAGTCAAAATCTAGTCCACGTTAGCCTTAATAGAAAAAAACCTATACATCTTCTTTCTTTAATCAGTCTAAACCTAGAGAAAAGTTGCAATCAATCAACATTTCAATGGCTAAAGTAAGTTTAGATTAGGATCTTGGCTAAATGCCATTCTTCCACCCTCACCCCACTTCCCCAAAATAATGTAATCAAAGACACAGTACATACCCTGTGAATTATGTCAGCTGAATGTATATACTGCAAAAGAGAAAAAACTCAAAGTTATTCCAACCTTCTATTGTCGTATTATATATTTGCTGCATATTTTCATGAATCAATAAGAACTACTAGTGTTAACAGTAAGATTAGAAATTAGCATAAGTAACTATCAGTATTGAGTACATTTACCATAACTATAATTTCCACAGCTATTGACTCCACTCAGTTGAGCTTTTAATCTATTTTCTGGTTGGTACTCTGGAGCTCAATAGGACTCAAAGCAGCTAAATATCAAAGATGGTTTAATTTTAAAATACTGTTTATCTGTTCCTCTAATCAATAAATAAATTAGTCTTCCTTGAGGATTTTTAAAAAATCTCAACATTACACTGACCAGATATTAGATTACATCAATAAATTACTGTTTAGATGTAAGAATGAAGAGTCCTTATCTTTTAGATATGCATACTGAAGTATCTATGGGTGGTATTATATAACATCTAGACTTGCTTTAAAATAATCCAGGGCTTGGGAAATTCAAAAGAAACATAATTGGCTATATGTCAATAATAACTGTTGTCAATGAGTGAATATGGCAGTTTACTGTACTATGACTTTTACTTGTGATTTTGTGTGTTTGAATTTTCCATAAGAAAAGTTGTTTACTTGCTTATTTGTTTAAGCCCTAAAAGGAGGGGAGAAAGGGATAATTCATTTTTTAAAATTATTATTTATATTATCTGTACCTTTAGACCTCGGAGAATTTGGTAGATAAGGAACTGAACATGGTCATCTGTAAGCTTCTGACATTTCACAATGTTGTTCAGATCTGCCCCCATGAGATGGGTCACCAGATACCTAGAAATTAGTGAAAAGTTACATAACAATCTAGAACCCCTAAGAAAGCTCTTATCTTCACAAGACTTTTGTAATTTTTGTTATTGTTGTTGAGATGGACTCCCCTTTGTCACCAGGCTGGAGTGCAGTGGTGCGACCTTGTCTCACTGCAACCTCCACCTCCTGGGTTCAAGCGATTCTCCTGCCTCAGCCTCCTGAGTAGCTTGAACTACAGGTGTGTGCCACCATGCTCAGCTAAGTTTTGTATTTTTAGTAGAGACAAAGTTTCACCATCTTGGCCAGGCTGGTCTTGAACTCCTCACCTCATGATCCACCTGCCTCAGCCTCCCAAAGTGCTGGGATTACAGGCATGCGACACCGTGCCTGGCCTGACTTTTATAAGTTTTTAAGGGAAGACCACCCTTCCTTTAAAATGATAGCTGTACCATGATGACAGCTAAAAGTTAACAACCACCCTTTTTTGGGAGGGAAGGGGTGCTGAGGAGGGGCACCTCATTACCTCATTTTCAACATCACTATTCTTTTTTTTTTTGGAGACATGGTCATGCTCTGTCACGCAGTGGCACAATCATAGCTCATTGCAAGCCCAAATTCCTGGGCTCAAGTGATCCTCCCACCTTAGCCTCCTGAGTAGCTAGGACTAAAGGTGTGCACCACTATGCCCAGCTAACTTGAAAAACAATTTTTTTTAGAGATGGAGGTCTAACTATGTTGCCCAGGCTGGGCTCTAACTCTTGGTCTCAAGCAATCCTCCCAATTCAGCCTCTCACCATTATTATTCTAACTTAACTACCTGCCATCTATTCTAAACATTTCATACTCATTCCTACTTGACATCTTTTTCCAGGTTATCTCAAGAAAAAAGAAAACAGGATGAGCTTTGTGGCTCACACCTATAATCTTAGCACTTTGGGAGGCAGAAGTAGGAGTTTGAGATCAGCCTGGGCAACACAGGGAAATCCCACCTCTACAAAAAATAAAAGAGAAAAGAAAACAACAAAAGCAAAGATAGGAATTAGAAAGATACATGTGTCAATATCAATTTTCTTAAAAATGTTATTCTTGCATGACAAATATACAGTGTAACTTAGAGCATGGCTAGAATAAAGTATCTTATAGTTTTAATTCCACCACTACATTTTTACCTTATTCTAAGCCTTCCATGTTATAGGTTCTAAAATAGGAGTATTTTTTGACATTGACAGTATTTCTGCATTTACCATAAAGGAAAGAGGAACATGTTTTATCTGGAGGCAAGATGAGGTATTCCAGAACTTCTCCTCATAAGTGTGGTGCTGGTTATTAATCCCATCTTTATGTAGTAAGATTAGGGAATGATTACATTCAAGTCCAACAGGTTCACCACACATACTCTAGACACAATGCCTTAACCCACTCATTACTATATTACACAGCTCTGGAAACATAAAATTTAGATAGGTACTAAAAAGGCTGAAAAAATTTTTTTTTTTTGCTCTTTTTTTTTTTGGCAGACAGAGTCTTGCTCTGTCGCCCAGGCTGGAGTGCAGTGGTGCAATCTCAGCTAACTGCAACGTAGGCCTCCCAGGATTAAGTAATTCTCATGCCTCAGCCTCCCGAGTAGCTAGAATTACAGGTACGCACCACCACACCCGGCTCCGGCTAATGTTTGTATTTTTAGTACAGTGTTCACCATGTCGGCCAGGCTGGTCTCGAACTCCTGACCTCAGGCCTCCCTTGAACTCCCGTCACAGCCTCCCAAAGTGCTGGGATTACAGGCTGCACCTGGCTAAGAGGCTGAATTTTTAAAAATAAGGGTGAGTTTTATTTACCGTCTAAGAATCATTTTTATTCCTGAGGTTGGGTAATAATATATATCAGCTGAACTATAAAGAATGCTGATTTCATTTCATTTCTATTTTCATTTTTTATGAATTTTGGAGGAAAGCAGGTCAGTAATTTAGATCTATTATTAATGTATTATAAGAATAAACATGTGTGACCTACACATACAACTAATACACTATATTTATTCCTTTCTGTCCTCCAAGAGGAATGGAATTTTTTTCTCTGTCATAATTTCCCTGTAGGGCAGCCATGGTCAGTTCTCAATTTCATGAAGATCAATGGGACTTAACCTAGTGGTAACCTTAAGGTAAGATTTTAGCATTTTGTATTTTTAAAACTTGCATGTTTCTACTGCTTTGAGGAAAGAGTAGGCTCTAAATATAATTTAATAAGTAAATGAGACTGAAATGTTTGGATTTAAGAGACGTTCCAGTCTCAACATAACATAATCAAAGGCACTAACCTCATGTACTCTTCCCAACAACTCTGTGAAATAATGTCCATTAGCATTCCCATTTCATTGACAAGGAAACAGAGACAGAACAAGGATAAGCCATCTACTCATGGTCAAAAAGAGTAGGAATGTCGGGAGTTGAATCTAAAACTGCCTGACCCCACAGACCATGATCTTAATCACAGCACATATTCTTCCAACAATTCTTTCAGCTAATACAAAATTTACATCAAGGGAATGAACTTTTTAAAAATTTGTATAAATGTCACAATAACTATGGAAGCAATATATCTGAGTAATTTCCTTGATAATTCTCAATTCTGTATTTACTGTCAAAGTTAATCTTAACTAATAAAGAAGGCTGGCAAGAACATAGCAATATTCTGTCCTAATCATAGTCACTTTATTTTTTTAACCCCAAATAGATACATAAACTGAGGAAGAAAGACTTCAATTTCAGTCTTGTAAGACTGCTTTGCACATAATTATATTTTTTGACATTGCATAATAACAGGGTTATTCTTTCAACTTTCCTAAATAATTTTACGGAGAAGAGACAAACATAACTTATCTTTAAATAAAACCTAGAAGTCCTAACTAATATGCCTGAGCTAGTTCACAAAGGTGTTAGGCAAAATTTCTAATGAAACCATAGCAACTTCAAGTACAACTATTGTGTTTAAATGGTTACCAGTGACTTAAGAAATCTTATGCAGCCAGAGGACCACTGACTGCATGGCCCAAGGGAGAGGGCATGCTTTTAGTTAGAACATTTTATCATTATGTAATTTCTCTCAAATCCCTCCCCCCTCAGAGACCATATCCATTTTATCACTAAAACATACAGAGTGAGGGTGAGACTGCCAAAACATTATGCAAGTTTATAAGATTAATCAGTCTATACAGTAATAGTTATCATTACTACTAAGCTACAATGAAATAAAGGCATTATTTATGGCAGAAGCATCTTGCAGGAACTAACCTAATCACTATACATTGTTTCCAGGAGACCCAACGACCAATCCATGACCACCAATTGTTAAATTCTAACTCCCACATAGAAAGATTTTCAAAATAAGTCTTGCAACAGGGAACAAAAGCAAGCACCATGTAAAAATGCTGATGGTTTATGGAAGATGCACCAACTTCTAAAAATAATGAACAGGATGGGGGACAAGGAATATAGATGAGCACATTTTAAGTAAGTACATTCCAAAAGAGGCATTAATGGAGAGTCACATAGTTCCTACAGTATTTGTTTCTGGAAAGCATATTCAATTATGTTTTAGTAAAGACATGCCTAATATTGTCAATGTATATAATACCTAAAGTAAATTAAGGAAGGTTAGACTTTAGTATAGTTGGAAAGCTACCTAGTTCTCACATCTTTACAAAGGAATTAAGTAAGTAAGCTGGAATTTATTAGGCTAAAAGTTGAAAAGAGAATTTCACGGACTGATACAAATCTTGTTTTTCACTTTTCTGGTGAAGTTGGTCTCCTTTAAATTTAATCAAAGTATAGAGAGCACAAATCACATTTCTCAAAGTGACTCCTGTGAGTAAAATGCATTGTCACAGCAAGAAGGAAGAACTCTCATAAGTGCTTTTCAGTACTCTAGACAGCACCCCATTCTACAGCTTCATTTCTACTTCTTGGATAATATCCAACTGTTAAGACCGGCGCCGCCATCCCCACCCCTTTCCCCCAGACCCCTCGGCTTTTTAAAGCATAGAAAAAATCAGAAAGAACCTATATAGAAAAAAAAAAAATCTTCTATATCTATAGACTGGCATCTCTTACTACTATTAATCCTATTCAAAGCAGTTACCAAAAGGCAAAAAAGAAAAAAGCATTTCTTACATATTTAAACAGGGTACTTAAAAGAATCACGGGGATTGACAATTTGTAACCACAAGCTTCTGTAACTCACCTAGTGATCCTGGAGAATTATTACAGTCTATTCTCAACACAGGATACAGAGTGATTCTTTAGAAATAAACATCAGATCAGGACACTCCTTTCCTTAAAAGGCTCCTTATTTTACTGAGAGTAAAACACAAAATTCATTTCAATGGCAGATAAAGTCCTACATAATCCAGTACACTGCTCCCAATTATGTCTCTGATGTCATAGTTTGCTCTTACTCCCCTCCACACTGGCCTCCTTGCTCCAGTTCCAATATATTAGGCAGTCTGCCTCAGGACATTTGCACTGACTGCCTCTTCTTCCTGGAATGCTCTTCCTCTAGATATCCCCAGGTCTAATTCTTCTACTACTTCAAATTTTTGCTCAAAATTCATCTCAATAAGGCCTACCCTTACTACTCCATTTTAAATTCTATCTTTCCCCCTGCCCTTGTACTCGTAATTCCCCCTTCCTGTTCTACCTTTTCTTTTTAGTCATAGCATTATTGTCTAATATACTATGTAATTTCTATTTTTATATGCTCACTATTATTTATTGTTATCTGCCTGTATAATGTTCATGGAGGACAGGATTATTTTTTTGTTCCCTGTAGTATCTGAAGTACGAAGAACAGTGTCTGATAGATAGTAGGTACTCAATTATCACTGTATGACTCAGGACAACTCATAGAGCACTATCAGGAAGACAAGACAAGGGCTCGTTTTATTGAAATATGTGTGCCAAAGATATTACCTGGTAAGCAGACCAGACTGTTCTAATATAGGGGTAAAAGAACCATTCAGCAGCCAAGTAGGCAGCTTAGCAAGCTTACTTCACAACAAATTATTCTCAGTTGAAGCAAAGGTTACTAAAAGATGCCCTCTACATTACCTGCATCAATCAAACTAGACTCAATATTTTACCATACAGTCTACATACATTACAGGATGAAAACAGAAAAGCCAGTCAAAGGAGAGCACTGAGCATGCTTTCAGACAACCAAATCATCAACCAGTTATAAACAGTGCAAAGTCATTCATTCATTCTATCACTCTATCAACAAATATGTATTTTTGGGCACTGGGGATGCAGCAGTGGGAAAGACAGATACAGCATTTGGATGACAGGAAGGCATATATGAATATATAATCATAATAAAGCATGATTATAGCTATAAAAGGATATATGGTGCTGGAGAACACACAGGAGAGGGCCCCAGCACAGATTTAGGAAAGAGTGAATTAGAGATAGATTGCTGAAGGACTTAATTCTAAGCTAGGCCTTGAAGCTTCTTTACCTTTTAAAACTAATTTGAGAAAAAGGTGGCATCTTATTAATCATGTCAGGCAAAAACTGAATGATATTTTCTTAAGAGATATGTAACTTATTTAGATTTCAAATGTGAATTTGTAAAAACATCTACAAGGAGTTTCACCACCCACCATCCCCATTTCAGCAGACCTCTGATAAAAAAAAAAATTGTAAATATAAATGTTAACAGTTAACTCATTAATCTTTTTCCTAGACCACTTCCCCTCCCATATTCACTATCTTGAGCACTTAGCCGAGTTTCAAGCAACTAGGCTAGGTATTTCTTTCAGCATTATTTCCAAAAAGATCACGTTTATTAGCTAAATTAGGAATAGCCCTACACATATACACACACATCCCAGAATTCATTAATGCACAATTTTTATCTAAGTACAAAAGAAGAATCAATGGTTATTTTCATAACACTCTCCATTCCATACACATCTCGTCCACTCCATACACATCTCATTTCTGTACACTTTACATATTTCCTTCATTCTCTGTCTGAAATAAATTTCAGCTTCCACATACCATCCCATTTGTTTCTTCGGACACAGTTATTACCTTCTCTAGAGGCTATTCTCCACTAAGCTTCTCTAATATTCTGAGTTCATGCGGCACCCTGTAAGTTGTCTAGACATTACAGACTTGACTCAGTCCTTAGTTATTTTATGTAAGTGTTTCTTAATAGGAAATGCCTCATTTCTTTAATAAGACCATAGCAATTGGAAAACAGAGACAGGCCCTCAGTTTTGGCATCTTACATAGAGCTTAACACAGTATTTATTCAATAAGAAGGGGTAGCAGACTTTCAAATAATAATCATAGCCTTAGATCAGGAAAATTTGATGAGATAGGTTTAGAGCCAAAAGACCAGGGAGAGATGCAACTTTGTATGTGATATTATACAATTAGGTTCATCTCTCTCAATCTCAGTTCCCGCATCTGAAAATTAGAGATAATACCATCTACTTCACAGGGTTGTTGTGTCAAATGAGAAAATTTACGTGAAAGCCCTTTGTATCCTTTAAGATGTTACTGAAAAAAAGAAAGTATTATAGAACTTCTCAGCCACATGTTTTGTCAGTTTCACTCACATGCGTAAGACTATGTTTTTAAAGAAAGGACATAGTTGGAATGCTGGCAAGAAGGCAAACCAAAAGAAATTAAAGTCAGATATTAACAATGAGAAGCATCATTACATAAATTTCAGTTCCCAGAAAGTCTTAAATCCATTTCAGACTTTCAGTTAGTATGCTCATCCAAAATATTTCCTAATGTGTTAAGGATCCAGCAGAAAACTGCCTCTGCTAAAATGGTATCTTTTTATCACACACTATGGGATGTGTTGGTGTGGGGAGGAAGGGGGAAAGAGTTGTAACTACGTTATCCCACATAAAAGTAAAATCTTCCATCCTTTTTCCAATCTCACCTCCAGTTTCCAGTACCCTTTGATTTCTTCTCTCAAGCAACCTCCTTAATGAGGTTTAGCTTATAAAGGCCCAAAGACCTAGTCCCTCCCCATTCCAGCTTCATCTTTTGTCTTATACACCCTATTCCCTCCAAACACACACACCTCTTCTGCCAGCTTTCTCTTGGCCCCTGGATGAACTTGCACTTTCCCCACCTTTCCAACTCTCCTTCATCCATTAAGCCCTCTGTGTACACATCTTTTTTGCAGAGGCTTTCCTGGTAGATACCCCACATCTGGCTTAGGTGGCCATACTATGCAGTCCTTTAGCACTCTATACCTGCCCTATCATGGCAGTTATTGTGTTCACCTGTTGAACAAACAATGGAGTGCATATTACTGTTCTAAGTGCTAATGATTCAGCAAAGAAGAAAACAAACTCCATGCTCCAACAGAGCTTGCAAACAGAGGGAGAAGACAGATAATAACAAAATTTGCTAAGAACAAAGCAAGGTAAGGAGTAAATATTGACAGTGGGGGTACTACTTCAGTTAGAGTGGTAATGAAAGAAGAGCTTCTGATGAGAAGACCCTTGAGTAGAGTCCTAAAGGAAAGGAGACAGTCATGTAGGGTATGTGGGGAAAGAGTTCCAGGGCAATAACAGAAACTGGTGCAAAGGTCTTACAGCAAACATGGTTGCAATACTCAAAGAACAAGAGGTCAGAGTGACTGGGCTGGAGACAGAGTGGACAGAGGGCTAGGTGAGGTTAGATTAGAGAGTACACAGGAGACCAAATCATGTGGGACCTTTTAGATTTGACATGGCATTTTGTTTGATCATTTACATTGTTCTCTCCCATTAAGGGCCTCAAATCTTGTTTATTGCTGTATTCCTCAGAGACTATTACTGTACCTAGCATAAGGTATTCAAACATTTATTGAAAAATACCAGGTTAAAATGTAAATCCAGAAATTTCCTTTACCAATTCAGTGCTTTTGGAAACTTTTAAATAAAAAGCTAAACTTATTAGTTGAACACTCATTGTTAGTAAGTGGAAGGAGAAGTGATCTCTCCTCATTGGCTTTCCCTGAAACAAAGGCTACTGATTAGCCTTGTTATAGGTCTTCTGTTTTATCACCGTAGAATCCAAAACCCCACTTCCATTTCCCTCTTCAAGAATGAAGCAGAGATAAGGAATTCAGTGTAAGAAGCATGGGATGGGAACTTGTAAAATAAAGGAAAAAGCATCAGAATACTAATTTCTACTTAACTCATGATGATTCAGTTTCCATGAAATTTGAGGAAAAAGTTCCCAGGAGGAATAAAAAAATTCTTCATTGCCAACTATGCTTGTGCAAAGAACCACTACAGTAAAGAAAAAGGGCTGGGCATGGTGGCTCATATCCCAGCATGTGGGGAGGTCAAGGTGAGAGGATTGCTTGAGTCCAGGAGTTCCAGACCAATCGAGGCAACACAGCAAGGCCTCGACTTTACAAAAAAGTAAAAACAGCTGAGTCTAGTGGTATGAGCCTGTAGTCCCAACTATAAAAAGGAAGAAACACACACACACACACACACACACACACACACACACACACACACACACACACAGAAAAGGCAATATTGTAGTAATATTAAATTACAGCTTGTTCAGCGGTTAGGTTCAAATATTGGCTATTTAAGATTTTTGCATTTCTACTGGTAATTAAATATTTGCTGTATATATAGGCACATATATGCATGCAGTCTCTTGCCAAATATTACTATCAAGAAGCCAACAGAAATGTCCAAATGACTTCTAATCATTTAAGAGATCAAGATATATTATGGCTTTACAAAATTTTGCCATCTGTAACTACATCACATGGTGGTCAAAAGCAACTCAGTATACCCTCTTTAACACTATGTTTTCCAAAAATCATCGCCATCTGTTAGGTTCAGTAACTGTATATTGTTTCTGATGTTCAAAATGCACTACCTATTGGTCCTTTCTCAAAGGTATAGTCTTCATTTGTAAGAATTAAAATTTAAAACATAGGAAAAATCTGAAGTAGTCACGTACCACATAATAATGTTTCAGTCAACAGAGGACTACATATATCACTCTGTCGCCCAGGCTGGAATGCAATGGCGCAATCATGGTTCAATGAAACCGCCACCTCTGGGCTCAAGTGATCCTTCCACCTCAAACTCCCCAGTAGGTGGGACTACAGGCATGCACCACCATGCTCAGCTAATTTTTAAAAAATTTTTTAGAGAGGGGTTTTCCCTGTGTTACTCAGGCTGGTCTCCAACTCTTGGGCTCAAATGATCCACTCACCTCAGCCTAGCAAAGTGTTGGGATTACAGGAGTGAGACACTGAGTCTGGCCTATAGTACCGTATTTTTACTGTATGTTTTCCATGTTTAGTTATGTTTAGATACACGAATACATAGCATCATGTTACAGTTGCCTACAGTATCCAATACAGTAACATGCCGTGCAGGTTTGTAGCGTAGGAACAAGAAGATATACCATATAGACTAGGTGTGTAGATCATACCATCTAGCTTTGTGGAAGTATACTCTGTTATGTCTGCACAACAATAAAATCACCTAATGACATATTTCTCAGAATACATCCCAGTCATTAACTGATGCATGACTGTATTTGACAAATTAAAAGTGCTAACTGAAACATAAAGAAACAAATACATGTACCACACGATTAAAAGCCAACTGTAGGCCAGGCACGGTGGCTCACGCCTATAATCCCAGCACTTTGGGAGGCCGAGGTGGGCAGATCACTTTTGAGGTCAAGAGTTCATGACCAGTCTGGCCAAAATATAAAATCCCATCTCTACTAAAAATAGAAAACTTAGCCAGGTGTGGTGGTGTGCCCCTGTAATCCCAGCTCCTCAAGAGGCTGAGGTAGAAGAATCACTTGAACTGGGGAGGCAGAGGTTGCAATGAGCCAAGATCAACCACTGCACACCAGCCTGGGTGACAGGACGAGACTCCACCTCAAAAAAAAAACAAACTATAAATCTGAAAGTAATTACAGATTTTGCTAATTGGCATTTAAACATTTGTGTTCAAATTACAGCCTGCTCTTAACAGGCAGCTTACAGAACCACTCTAGCCTAAGTTATGTCTGGTTTGGCCAGAGTGCAGGTTTTTGTTTGTTCACTTGTTTTGTTTCAATGTGAATTGGAATACTTTTAGGAGGTGCAGATGTATTTTGCCACAGACCCCACCACTCCCAGTTGTATAACACCAAGCGTCATTTATGTTCTTTGTGTGACCTTGAAGGTATTTAAATTTGCAAACCCTGCAACTATGGATGAAGGTGTTTAGTTTCTCATGCATATCCCAAAATAACTTTAGCAAACACTGAAATGGGTGGGCATGGTGGCCCATGTCTGTAATCCCAGCACTTTGGGTGGCCTAGGAGGGCAAACGCCTGAGCTCAGGAGTTTGAGACCAGCATAGGCAACAAGGCAAAACCCTGTCACTACCAAAAATACAAAAATTAGCTGGACATGATGGCCCATGCCTGTAGTCCCAGCTACTTGGGGGACTGAGGTGGGAGGATTGCATGAGCCTGGGGGCTGGGGGTGACAGTGAGCCGAGATCTCGCCACTGCACTCCAACCTGGGTGACAACAGAGCAAGACCCTGTCTCAAAAACAAAAAATAAAACAAAACAAAAAAACACGGAATAACTATATTCCTGAACTACAGTGATTTTTTTCAGCGATACAAACGTCACAAAAAAAGTAAACAATGAAATACTTTCCTAAGGGCAAACAGGTTCATTCTATTTTTAGAGACTTTCTGTAATTTAAAACACTTCAGAAGTCAACTACCTCAATTTTCATCCTTTTACAGGGAAATGCTGGGCCTATAATGGTAAAGTGACTTGTCTAAGGTCATATAGCCAATTGGTAACTTGGATACAAAAGAGTTTTGAATTTGTTTCCCCAAACCAGACACTTTCATCAAAAGGAACGGCGACTATTTCTCATTATTCTGAACCTGTTCCAACACTCTGTTCAGTGTTCTACACTTCGTAAGTACTCAACAAGTAGTAATGAGATTTGCTTCCAAGAAGTAAACTCAGTTCTTGTTTATAAAAAAATAGAATCCAGCCAGAGTTAAGTAGAAAGAAAAGATTCCTGCTCAACAGCCATTGTATTTGTTGAACGAATGAATGAATGGTTGAATGAATGCATGAAACTTTAGCTCAAAGGTAGACTTGTAGTTGCTGGGTCCTTAATAACTCTTAACCTCTTCAATAGACACTGGTCTTAATTAAGGTCTTTTCATATAGGAAAAACAGGTTCTTAATCCAGTTCCAGAATGCCCAATTAGGCCAAAGTACGGCATTTTGCACTTTGCACAAGTCAGCAAATCATCATTTCCTTTGTTATATAAGTCCATCCTCAGTATACCTAAAATTTTGGGATATAGCTCAGATCTAACTCAAATGCTTTCCAAAGTAATTCACAAACGCATTACTTCAGCATTTCTTCCACATTTAAGGAAACTATTTTTAAAAACCATCATTCTGCAACATTCCCTTTTCCAACTGTAGCATACAGTAGGGCTCAACAGATTGTAACATACATGCCCCTAGGTAACATCCAGTAATCTCTGGAAGCCTCCATATTCTTGTACCAAGCAGGGCTGCGAGAAGAACAGTTTTTCTTAGTTATTGCCTATTTTTTTCCTTTGTTTGTTTCTAAAACTCTTATTAGCAGGGTCAAGGTTAATGTGGCCAAGGAGATCTTGTAGGTGGACCAAATTCTCCTCTCTCAACTTCTACTCTCAGCCATACTATGTTCCAACTAAATTCAAATGGTGGAGAAATGTTTTTGCTACCTTTCCTTCTTCCCTTTCCATTTCATCTTCTTTATTTCTTTCTCGCTTTCCTTAGACAAAACATACAAGTTCAAACATATCCCCTTTGTGTTCCATGGGAAAGGAGTAAGTGGTGTTTGCGATCAGCCGAGGATAAGAATGGGAGAAACTGAAACCAGGATAAGGGTGAGGAGAAACTGGTTAGGTTCAGCCATGGGAACAATGCGGGAATGGAGGTTAAGGAAGAGAAGTCATCATCTTCAATTCTGTTTTGGCTTTCATAATAGTAACCCTTTCCACTTAGGAATGCCAAAATTTCAATGAGACCAAAAGTGTAACTGCATTTAAGGTTCTTTTTCTCTTTTATGGTATAGTGTATCTGTCTGTGAACTGGGGCAGAGAGATCTATGTCAATTCAGATACTAGAAAAGCTACTGGAGTAGAGAGCTCACACATGCACGGAAACACTTGTTGGAATCTGTCTTGTGCTCACCAATGTGCAACCTGGGCATGTGAAGGCATTAATGACACATGTGGCAACCCTTGCCAATGGGGTCTGGAGCCAGTGGATTAATGATCCCCATCTGAGGTGAATTATGTACAGCTTCTTAGATCTTGTAGATTTCAGCTCAATTGTCCATAGTAGTGACCAATTCAACAACATATCCTTATAGAAGCTTTCTCTCCTTCCCTGTTTCATTTTTCCTAGCCCCCACTATTGGTTCCTGAGAATCCCAGGCTCTGCTTTCTAGGGATATCCCAGGCTAAAACAACAGAGGTGGTTACAAACCTGAAAGAAGAAGCCTTTCTCAGCATGTAGAGTCTGCCCCATATCCCAGTGCAGAAATCTAATACTTCAAGATCAGCATAAAGTTCATCTCTGATGTCCATGGGCAATAAAAGAGGAGGGAGCCTATATGGCTGGGGTTCCATTACATTTCTTGAAAAGCACCTTTAAAAGTTGGGACCGGCCAGACATGGTAGCATGTGCCTATAGTCCCAGCTCCTCAGGAGGCTGAAGTGAAAGGATGACTACGGCCCAGGTGCTTGATTCCAACCAGGGCAGTATCACAAGACCCCCCGTCTTTTAAAACAAAAACAACAACAACAAAAAACCTGGGACAGACAATTTGAAAAGAAAATCCATAGTCAAAACTCCCTCTACTCCTTTCTCCATGGAATTTCTGTAAGAATTCAAGACTGACTCTTCAATGGGGTACAATTGTGCCTGAAATGATGTAAATACTAACATGCACCACCCATAACATACATCTTCTGGTATCCATCCCTACACCCAAAAAGAGTTGCATGATAGGAATAAAGAATTTTTTTCCAGTCTGTATGTTGCTAAATGGTTCAGGAATAGAAATGGGCAATTAGTCTTCATTCTGTAGATCAGGAAGGCAAATGCAAAAGATTTACTCACACGTCATTGAATTCCTCCAGAGACCTTGCAGGTGTAAAAACGTCCAACAGACCAATCACCTATAAGAAAACATAAAAATTAAACAGTAAATAAATATTAAACTCACAATAGTACCCAACAGGTCTTAATCTTTTCTTTTTCTTTCTTTCTTTTTTTTTTCCAAGAGTCAGGGTCTAGGCTGGGCACGGTGGCTCACAGCAGTTACCCTAGTACTTTGGGAGGCCAAGGCTGGTGGATTGCCTCAGGTCAGGAGTTCGAGACCAGCCTGGCCAACAGGGTGAAACCTCATCTCTACTAAAAATACAAAAATTAGCTGGGTGTGGTAGCAGGCACCTGTAATCTCGGCTACTCGGGAGGCTGAGGCAAGAGAACTGCTTGAACCCAGAAGCAGAGGTTGCAGTGAGCTGAGATCTTGTCGCTGCACTCCAGCCTGGGTGACAGAGTAAGACTCTGTCTTAAAAAAAAAAAGTCAGGTCTTGCTCGGACACACAAGCTAGACTACAGTGACACCATCATAGTTCGCTGCAGCTCAAGCAATCCTCCTGTCTCAGCCTCCCAAGTAGCTGGGACTATAAACACGTGCCACCACCATGCCTAGCTAATTTTTCTTTTTTTGTACAGATGTGTCTCACTAGGTTGCCCAGGCTGGACTTGAACTTCTGGCCTCAAGCGATCCTCCTCCTGCCTCAGCACCCCAAGGTGCTGGAATTACAGGAGTGAGCCACCATGGCCTGCCAAGTCTCAATTATTTTAATAGGAACTAATTCAAAATCAACTAACTCTGTTCAATAACATCACATCATATACTTAGTAACTCCAACTAATTTTCTAACCCAATTATGCTTTTGTTTTCTACTTGTTAACATCAATTCTCATATTAACCCACTTTACCATTAAAAATATTCATCTCTTTAGAATTTAATCATATGTAGTCAGTAGTTTATCAGAAGGCAATTAAGATTTAGGGTTCCTGCCTTACATATGTACTAATGGTTTAATGAATTAATCAACAGGGAAAAAAAGGTCATACTTCTACGGTTATTACCATAGTATTGTTTTTTAAAAATGTATTCTACAAAAAATTTCATCTTAAAGTATAGCCTTCAAAACTGACATTTTTAAAGCCTCAAAATATTCTCAGTATATTCTTGGTATTACTCACATAAAGTCTTAATGTTAAGATAATTTTCCTAATCATCAGGTATTTAACTCAGACAATTAAAAAAATTTTTTAAAAGTCTGTCTTTACACAGTAATAAAGCAAAGAGCTACTTAATACTCAATCACCCATGATCTTTGAGCAGTTTTTCTAATCATATATTTATACTGATTTATCCACATACAGCACCCTCCTTCCCCCACCTCCCATCCATTTTCCTTAAAACCCAGGTCATTCATTTCTTCGAAGTTAGGCATTGACAAGGCAAATATGAAATATTATAACTCATCTGTAATACTCCCAGTCATATTTGAGAGTATCTGGATATGAAACAATACTGTGGCCTCACTAGCACACTGTTCTAAACTGCCAACTTAAACACAAAGCTCTAAAAGTAAGATATGTTAACACTCAAAACATTATCATGAAAAAGATCTTCTAATTAGGATGTTACCCCACTCATCCAAATATCAGACTTTTTAAAAGCACCTTCAATTTTATAATCTGAACCTGAAAAGGGAGTGATGGGGCACATACTTAGAATTCAAGAATAGCTTTTCAAGTCCAATGCAGATTGTTCCAAAGGAAAGAGACAGAGTCACTTTCAGATCCTTACCCAGAAAACAGTATACAAGAAAACCAAAATTACTCATAATTGTACCACCCATTATAACTATCATTAACACTTTCAGATATATTTCCTTTGATTCTTCCAATGTACATAAATTAAACTGGGGTTATACCATGCACAGTTTATATCCTGCCTTTTTACTTAATACTTAAATATTTAAATAATATTTAAATACAGCCTATCATTTGTGTACACCATAACTTAACCAATTTCCTATCTTTAGACATTTAATACTTCAAGAAAAATATATGTATTTTGCACATCTCATATTTCCTTCCAGGAAATATATTTCAAGAAACAGAATTACAGAATCAAAGGACACCAATATATTTAAGGATCTTAATATTGTCAAATTGTCCTCCATAGAGATAAGGTCAACTTACAACCCCACCAATAGTGTACCTGCAACCTCATTCATAATAGTGCTTTAAATTTAAGTCAAATCCATTTTCTTTTACCCTCTTCATCTAAACCATAATTGTTTCCCTTGAATTTGGTATACTCCTGGCTTAAGACTTCTGGTCTTTTCATCACTCTTCCTTATACCCACTTCTACTTAAGGTAACTGAGGTCTAGAAGCTAACTTTATTCGCCTGTTCTAATATTTTTTAATTAACGATCCTCATTATCTGAGATGCCCATCTCCTCAGTGTAATAAAATAGTTTAAAACTATTTACACTGTTTCCATTGTGATTGCGAAAATCATCCTCATATGGAAATAAAACTAAATCATTAGAGATCTGATTTATACATGTAAGAGTTACCTCAAAGATAAAACAGTAAAAACTATTTTCAAATAAAAACTCCAATTTCAAACTGAAAACACAACAGACATTTTGGAACCAAACAGCTCTAAATTTTAACCCCAGTATCAGTTTGTGATTTCTTGGATCCAAGAGCTTATATCTTCTTCATTCCAATAACCTTTACACTTAGAATGGAGATTGGCATTCAGCAGGAGTTCAATGAATGGTTGTTATGTAAATAGTAATTGCCAAATATATTTGGTATCTTCTCTGAGTTCCGTTTTCCTCATGAAAAATATGAGGACGTCATTGCTTATTTTCACAGTACTGAGAGCAAGACTAAGCAGATAATATGTCTGAAGGTGCCTAGCACAAAGGATTGACCCTTTGCGGATCATCAAAATAAGTGGTGACCATAGCCCACACAGCTGAATAGAGAATTACAAAATACAGTATACCTAAGCAAAGTATCTGAAGCAACTACTTCCATTAACAGAATTTGAGACATAAAGCTAAACTAAATTATTCAAATGATTAAAAAGCATGACTGTAAGAAGAAAAATGAAGTAACCTGAAAAAAAATAGAGGAAAGCCAACTAGTAAATACCCGACCAAATTTTAAAAAGGGAAATATTTACAATATTTAATGTATTTAACATAAGCACACCAAAAATAACAATTTTGAAATTAAAACTACCCATGTTAGATCAAAGTACTTAAATTTTTGGTGGGTTTTTACAAAATATCCCTCCCTCCATTAATCATATTTATGAAATATTAATCATAAAAAAACACTGTAAACCAAAATTTCTCAGCATTAGAATAAATCTGGAAACTTTTAATCATCTATTCATTTCTCTCTCTTTTTTAAAAAAAAATATTATAATAGAGATTGCATTTTGCCATGTTGCCCATGCTAGTTCTCAAACTCCTGGGTTCAAACGATCTACCTACCTTGGCCTCCCAAACTGCTAGGATTACAGGCATGAGCCACTCACTGTGCCTAGCCATTTCTCACTTATTAAATAGAAATTTCCTTCTAATTCAAGTCATATTTTAGTCTATTTCTTTAACTCCTTCTGCTGTTACATGATTTCAGTCACCTCAAAGTAACCCAGGAATCAACTTTTTAGAAAAGACATTTATAAGGCTGGGCGCGGTGGCTTACGCCTGTAATCCCAACACTTTGGGAGGCGGGCAGATCACAAGGTCAGGAGATCGAGACCATCCTGGCCAACATGGCGAAACCACGTCTCTACTAAAAATACAAAAAATTAGCTGGGTGTGGTGGGGCATCCATGTAATCGCAGCTACTCGGGAGGCTGAGCCAGGGGAGTCACTTGAACCTGGGAGGCGTAGGGTTGCAGTGAGCTGAGATTGTGCCACTGTACTCCAGCCTGGTGACAGAGCAAAACTCTGTTTCAAAAAAAAAAAAAAGAAAGAAAGAAAGAAAAAGAAAAAACATTTACAATACAAATAAGCAGCAAATATCTCTAATGATTATCCCATGATGATCCAAAATCTGACAAGTCACATTTTTTTTAAATTAGCACACATCTAAAAAAAACATACTTTAACTCAGTATCCAATCAAAGACAATATTTAGCATATTTAACAAAAGCACACCAAAAGAATCACTTGGTCTACAATGATAAGGTTAAAAATCTAAGGCTTCCTAATAAAATTTACAAAAGAATTTCCTTGATCGTTTTTAAATTCTAAAATGTACAGATCTCTAGGCCCATATGGGGGCCATCTCTGTAGTGTCTGCCTAGACAGCAAAAGGATGCAGCTGGCAGCTGGCAGGCTGCCTCCCTTTAATCTTTCCTTAGAGCAGGTGTTAAGGAGATCAAGGTCAGTTCAATCAGGAATGAGCCAACTAACTTTGTTCAGGGAGAAAATCTCAGTCACAGAGGGCATCCCCTAGCTTCAGTCATTCACCTAATAAATGTATATCTGTCATTCATGATCACTAACAGAAGAGACAACTCAAGATGAACTACTGATTGTAGGTCAGAGGCATTTTTGTGTAAAAGATCACATGTAGGTCAGAGGCATTTTTGTGTAAAAGATCACATGTGCCCTCTAGCACCTGAAAATTATACTTGTTACCAACACTCAAAATGTTCACAAGTTTTAAGCTCCTATGGGAGCTTTGGCCACTATAAAAATTGGATGATGACCCAAAACAGTAATTTTGTAAAACAGAAGAAGAGGAGGGTAAAGGAGAGGAATTTCTCTGAAAACCCTGAATTAAACTTACTGGAAGTCTTGCTTCTTTATTGGGTAAAACTACTTTTACACTGTAAACACCTAACAGATGTTTTTAAAATAGGCTAAAATGCAGGAAGTTTTCTATATTGAATCAAGTCTTTGGGCTTCAAACATTTGCCAATGGAATAGAGAACTGTGAGACATTCAGCCATGTGCCTTATTTTGTTTAAATAACAAATCACTGATATCTAGCTGACCATGTACTGTTAGAATTTAAACATCTTTATATTTAAAAAAAAGACTGCTAGTAAGCAAGCCACTTATAAAACAATGCATGAAAATAAAGTCTTATTTTTCTAATACCACGATCCCTAAACATTGGCTTAAAATGTTTAGAAGAAAAGCAAAACAATCAAGCATAGCACGGATAATCTCCTAAACCAGATGTTCTTAAATTAGCAGAGCCACATCGGTGGGATCCTAGGGCCTCCCAAAGGTGCTCTGGGCTTCGGTAAATGTTTGGCTTGCATTTCACTTTCAAAATATCCTTTATATTTGCAGAGCTGTGACACTGTCTCTGTCACATACATAATTTGTAATGAAAAACAGCATACACATGCCAATGTGTTAAAAATCATATGCAAACACATCCCTTAAAGCTGCCAGGCCACCTTGATTTTATGCAGACCTAGGAATAAAGTTTCTGCTGCCAGCTTTTTCCACATATCTCAACTTCTGGTAAACATGTCACTGATTAGGAAAGATGCAGCTCCGCACTGAACATTCTTAAAACTCAGGTTTGCCCATAACTACTTAGGTAAAATTATACTCAGGAATAGAAGCTGCAGCTGGGCGTGGTGGCTCACACCTGTAATCCAAGCACTTTGGAGGCCAGGGCGGGTGGATCACCTGAGGTCGGGAGTTCAAGACCAGCCTGACCAACATGGTGAAACCCCGTCTTAAAATAATAATAATAATAATAATAAAACGAATAGAAGTTGCCTGTAGAAATAGGATTTTCTCAATAGTATAAAATCAAAATAAAATGTGGAAATAAAAAGCAGCAGCTGTGATTACAATGACATCCATAATCCAATTACAAATTTAAATCTTAATATTCTCAATTTAGAAGAAACTTGCACTAATGAAACAAGTGTATGCTAATGAAGAATCTCTTATCTGTGACTTTTTCTCTCACTTTGAAGAAGTTAAATTACTGAAACAGTATAAAAGTCAAATAATAAATTCACAGACTTTGAATTTTCTTTCACACAGTGACAAGCAGTGTGGCCAAAGGACTTTGAAATCTCTATGGCCATTGTTTCCACAATGCTACAAACTTCACAGTACCTTTCATAAAGCAGTCACAGAAATTCATAACTTGATTTTGAAACTCAGTAAAATAAGTGTCTTCAGTCAATTGTCTTTTTACTTTCAGTTAACATTCCAATTATATCCACTTATTTACCATATTAGAATTTGTAAGCATCTTTGCAGAATGCAATGTTCTCAAATTACCAAATCGGTAAAAAAGAAAAAGTTATATTTAACTTAATGTCTCTGACATATTTATTAAAATACCTGAATCTGGAAAAAAAAATTATTAACAAATATATAAAATAGACATCTTTGATAGGACTTTCGGTAAGCCTAAGGCACTCTTCCTCAGATTTTTCCACTTAAAAATAGGCAAAGAACACACAACTTCTTTTTAATATTTTCTCTTAAAAATTCTTGTGAATTGGCCAGGCACGGTTGATCATGCCTGTAATCCCAGCACTTTGGGAGGCTGAGGTGGGTGGATCACCTGAGGTCAGGAGTTCAAGACCAGCCTGACCAACATGATGAAACCCTGTCTTTACCGAAAATACAAAAAATTAGCCAGACATGGTGGCGCATGCCTGTAATCCCAGCTACACAGGAGGCTGAGGTAGGAGAATCGCTTGAACCTGGGAGGTGGAGGGTGCAGTGAGCCGAGATCACCCACTGCACTCCAGCCTGGGCAACAAGAGCCAAACTCTGTCTCAAAATAAATAAATAAATAAAAATAAAAATTCTTGTGAATTTTGTGTTGAACTTCATAATATATCCTTTTATTTAAAAATTTTAAAGTTCATCCCCCTCTAAAAATCTTTGAGTAAAACTGCAACTCCAGGAAGATGCATCATTTTCATTCCAAGTCTTTGATCTGACATAACCAAGTGGCCACTGACACCCCAGGACACGAAGCAGGGAGCAACGTTTGATGCACTTCAATGAATTTCCACCTGCAGTGATTAAAACATTTTTCCCCAGCCTATTCAGGATCAAAATTTATTCTTTCTTGCATGAATAACTTACATTTTCATGTTTCATATGTTTAAGCAACCGCAGTTCTCTGTAGGTTCTTTTGGCATGAATGATGGACTGAAATGGTCTGGATAGCTTCTTCACTGCCACACGTAACCCCGTTTTTGTGTCAAAAGCAGCACTAAGAAGAAAAAAAGGGGAAAAAAACCCACCATTAAAAAAGTATTCTAAATACCATTTTTGCGTATTTATAAGGCAATTTCCAAATTAAGTGGGTCTAAAACAAAATACAAAAAAAGCATAAAGATAAAAAGCATTTGACCTATTATCCCACTATCCAAATAAAACTTATTATTATTTTCAGTGTTCTCTCCTTGTCTTTGTCTGCATCTAAATCAGGAGTCAGCAAATTTTTTTTCTATGAAGGGCCAGAGAGTAATATTTTCAACTTTGCAAGCCCTAAGACATGACCTCTATCACAACTGCTCAACTCTGTGGCCGTAGCAGGAAAGCAGCCAGAAAATAAGTTTTAAAATGGGTATGGC